>JAMQGT020015423.1:0-182795 GCA_024447675.2 Pterophyllum scalare | reverse complement strand
TATTGCATCTAGCTGTTCCTACACTTAAATCCTTTGGAGGGACAAAGGGGTTTTTTCAGAGGACTGCACAGAGTCCACATGACTGTACTTAATCAAGTAAAAAAATAAAAAAAATAAAAAAATAAATACTGTAATGTTGTTGAAACACTGTCTTTAAATACACTCTTTATTTTTAAAGCATCACTGCTGCTGGCTGCAGAATCGCCTGCTGCCCCACTGCATGTAGATTCAATGCTGACCTCACGCCTCAGAAAACTGCCAAATTTTAACTGGCTATAAACCATTTTGTCAGCATCAAGGACTGCGCTCAAATCTGATCTTGCTCCTGAAAAGGCACAAAGCCGTGATCTTTATGTTTTCTTGTAGCAAGTTAAGCATATTAATGGAAAGATCCAGCAGGTCAGCAGTTTGCCCACAGTTCTATACATAATGGCACATTCAGTGGGCTGCGCTGGCTCCTGCAAAAAGATCAAGATAGAAATGTTTGTATGACCCTGAAGATCATGCTCCTCAACTACAATTCAAAAAAAAGAATTCAGGCCTTTCGACACTAACTGCCTTATTCAGACACGCATCAGACGGCAGTTTGGCCGACAAGAATAAGTAAGGTGCTACATTGAAACAATTCAAAGAGATTCAGAAATGCATAATAATTGCTGAACTCCACAAAAGAGACAACAAATCAGATGGTCACTTCAAACAGATCTACATCTTTAACTGAATAAAATAAAGTGCTCATTATTTGGGCTGATTGCTGCTATTGTTATGCTTTAGTCTGTGAGCAAATAAAGTATGTAGGAGAGCAGAGATTCATTAGTCTGCACACAGAGAATCCAAATTAATGTCTACTTGGTACTGTAATGTTTTTGATGTACATTAGTGTGCAATGTAAATAGTCAACCTTCAGTAATTATTTTTATAGTAACTGTTACACAGTAATGAACTTTACAAATATTTATGAATGCTGAATCTTTACGCTGCGAAGGAAAGCTGCACACAAGGCTGGAAATGTAGGATTATTAACGATGTGAGGCACAATTATTTTGAATCAATTGGACATGAAAAAAAGTATTTCAACTTGCTATACTATAAAAATGTCACTGAATGCTTTTGCTGCTTAATCTGGTTAAAAAGTCATCATCGTTCATCTTTAGAGTCATTAGCCGTAGTGAATAAAAAAAAAGGTACACGGCCACGAGTTGTGGACTGAAAACTTTCTTCTTTTGCCTTCACAAAGAAACTTTAGGCTCTGATAAGCTGAGCTGACCTTAAACCCAGAGAGGTTGACTGAAGCTTTTTGCGTCACCTCACATCGCCTCACATCTTTGCACTTTAACACACTACAAAGACTTCAGCCAACTAACAGTCCAGTGTAGACTTTTTTTTTTTAAAGACTCAAACGATTAGGCCAAAGACATTTGGGATATATGATGGATAAACATTAAGTGAAGGTCAGCGTGAACTCTAATCATTATTCCTTTCACATGCTGAACTCAGGAGCTGGCAGGGAGACCAATGAGGATACATAAACAGCAAAGACAAAATAAGCACACAAACATGGAGACTTCTACCACCACAGGAGGTAAGGAAAACTAGAAAATATGTTATCAAGCCACATTGCTACAGGTCTGTTACATATGAATGATTAAGACTTAAATACAGCACCATTTTTTTTTAAATGACAAAAAGAATGGAGTTGGTAATAAGGTACATTTTACAAGGAGATGATAATGGACCACGTCTAGCAGGCAACACCATTACCACAAAATACTGATGGCTTTAACAATAGTCACAATCACACTGACACAGAGCACAGGCAATGTACTGGTACATTTACCCCGTCAGGTGGTAAGTCGGACAGGCAGCGAGGAGAGAGTGGGTTGTCCAAACCACAAAGGAGTGTTGGTGGCTGCCGGAACGAAACAAAGAAGACAACAGCTACAGCATCCCACATAAAAGTTCTGCTCTTCCTTACACACCAGAGAACAGAGACTGAAGCTCTAGCTGCATCCCTGAGCAGTCTGAAGATACAAAGCTCTAGTGCAGCGCAGCACTGACCAATGCAAAAATAATGTGTGAAAGACTCTGATGTTTAATACAGTACCGCTACTGTCAAATTCTACTAAACTAGTTCTCTTTTCCTTGGATGGTTCTTGTGTGTGTGTGTGGTGTGTGTGTGTGTGTGTGTGTGTGTGTGTGTGTATACACACACACATATACAAACATATATATGCACAATTATATATGCACTTTTTAAAGCATAGCAATATTTAACTCTCTATTAAATGTGGTGTTGTGTTTATATGATCAATTATGCTCAATAAGGGCTGTCACAAGTTTAATGATAAACTAATTTCAGAGTTTAATACCCAGCAGGTCATGAAAAGCATTCAACCTTTGAACAATGAGGGTGGACTGGAGGATGGATGAATACCAAACCGCATAATCAGAAAACTCATTATCATTACCATACACTGACACATACTGCCTGGATAATCTCATGAAAAATCCTCCTGACCCTCTCAGCTGATTTTTTTTCCTCTCTCTCTTTTTTTTTTAACAATAACTTTAGTATATTTAATTAAGCTGTGAAAAATCTTCCCTTGAAAAATGTCATAATTACAGGTCCTTGAAGTACACAGGGGTGAAAGGAGACCTTTCACTTTTTAAGCCATGACAAATTTTCAGGACTAAAAAGCAGTTAGGAATTTTAAATGAGTTTGCAACCACTCCAAAAGCTCAATGTTGTTGAACAAGTTTTTTCTTTTTCTATAACAAACTTTGAGCATCAATATCATGGGATATAATCACAGTTTCAAAAGCAAAACTACCAGTTTAATGTCTTGCATATAGAGTAAGAAAAGCAAACATCAGTGTTGTGGATGTTTGATCCGTTTACTGACAATTCACTGAAAAAACTTCAAAAAGTGCACTTTGGCTAAACTTCAAAGGGTGACATTACCATGTGAGAGAGGTGGCTGTCAAAACAAATTACAGCATATCTACAGTCTCACTTCTTTTTTTTTTTTAATCCTGCATTTTGATGCCATGCTCATCTTCTAGCAATGATTCATTTAGTGTCTATATATATATATATATATATATATATATATATATATATATATATATATATATATATATACATATATATATAATTTAGTCATATTTTAATGGTCGAGAATGTAGCGAATGGCCATAAAACAAAGAAAGAAAAACTGGTGTTACTTAGGTTGTTTTTTTTTTAAAATGCGTGCAATTTGAGCACACAGAAAGGCCTGGATCACATGTGTACTTGGAGCGACTGTAACTAAAAATATTCATAGTATAAAAGGTGGAATTTTGCTATTTTTCCCCACCATTAAATATGCTAAAAATAGTGCTTTTAAAAAAAAAAGTCAGCTGATTCTGCAGGAGTTGGTCATCCTTATATGGAATAACCCTCCTATCTCCTAGATGTTATGGTGTTAAATCAGAAAAATAATAGAAACTGCAATAATCAAAGAAGCCAATTTTGTTTTTCATTTAACTTTAAAACATTTTAATAAATACTGACCACAGGCAGAGTGTGAAGTAATAAATTACAGATGAAGATAAATCCCCTTTTTAGAGTTAATAAAAAGGTCTATACTTGATTTGATGCAGTTTCTCTCAGGTAGTACCTTAAAACCCCAAAGCAGCTAGATGGCACATTGATAACAACAATTCAATTAGAGAAAATATGGCTGTGATACAGAAGACAGATTTTGTTTAGGCTTTTCATTAACCACTGCAAAACATGGAGTTAACTACAATGGAAAGAGCAATGTGATACTATACAGTCTGCTTTATATCAGTGAGACTTTGCATGACCACCAACGGTGCCTTCATTTTCATCATTTTAGTTTTTGAGCAGAGCCAGAAGAAAAAGGGTGAAAGAAAACACTGAGAACCGGAGGGGGAAACTGGAGGGTTGAAAAGAAGTAATAAGGGAAACGGCTGGCAGTCTATCCAGTCCCTTCATGTCAGTGGAAAGCTTGAACACATCCTTACACCAGTGACAGTTCAGGAAGCTAAAGTCAACTTGGCTTTTTCCTCAGATGACAGCGGAGGGGTCTTAAAAGATTAATGAGTATGGCTTTACGGCCTCGTCATGCTTAGCCATGCATTGATAGAAACTTTATTAATCTCATCTATTTTAGGTTCTTAACATCTGGAGAACCAACATCACGTTTTCTGGAGGCAGATGCTTTTAAACTTGTATTGTGTAATTATCGGAAATTACATTCACACACGCACACGAGGAAAGACAGTTTGATTTTTTTTTTAAATTCAGTATTACATATGCCACATATATGATTCAAATTTAAATGTTAACACAAAAACCTACAGGGTCTACATCTGCTATCAGAAAAGTCTGCTGACATTATTTTTTAATGCTATTGTACAAACATAACCATGGAGGTCACACAACTTGATTAGATCAATAACTAATATACAGAATCAAGTACACCTTTATGAGGACATGGGGAGGAAAAACAGAATAACCATAATAACAGTGGAGGCCACTAAAATACTGCAGCCATTGTGTATAAAAAAAGAAAAAATGACCTGAAGAGGCTGGTGTGCTTAAGCCTAATCAAAGGCAATAAGTGTGTGTCATTCTGTTTCAGACAGCTTTTCATGTTTGATTTGATTTTTATTGAATGCTGGACTCATTCCCTGCTTCCACACTGGAGACTGGAATTACCAATGCAAGTGCAGTTTTGAAGTTGTGAAACATCTATATCATTTTGCAGGAAAGGGATCAAAAGTCAGCAAGACTGTGTGAACTTCCGATTCTGAGAGCACTTGGTTTATTGGGATGAAATCCAACAGGATCTCTGTATCTGCATGTGTGTGTATCACAGCCTGGAATACATGCCTGCACTTTGCAGAGTCAAAGAGACAGATCTCTAGTCTGAGTTGGAAAAGTAAAAGAATGCATCATAGATAAAGTTAGTGAGGGGGAAAAAAAGATCATAATGTATATGATCATGCTTTTGAGTGAGTTCAGCAGGAATTTGCACAAAGAGATGCAGAAAAGTTTATGCAACTGGCCATAGTTTAGACTTGCTTGAAAGGGATACATAAAAAACACAGACCTAAAAAGACTGCTGTTGCGGCTTTTACTGAAAACTGACAAGGGCACTTATAGAGTGCCAGTAAAGTCTATATCTGAAAGGGATTCTAAGTTCCTCAACTTCAGATTTAAGTTTAAACTGGTAAAAACATATGTGCCGACCAAAATGTCACCAAAATACCATAATTACTGGCAAAGTTTGGACCATTTTTCGGTGTATTCCAAGACCAGTTGCTGGTTGCTAGAAATCACTAGTGTGAAATTGGTCACAAAGAAGGTACTGCACCAAAAACCTCATGATTGCTTAGCGGATTGCCATGCATGCCCATAATCTGTATGGGAGATGCTAAATTTTTTTGCAAACACTTAAACTAATCACCAAGCAGTAGCGAAACTGTGGAAAGTGCAATGCAAACCAGAAATGAAGCACGCCTGTCTTCAAAGTAGAAGTTGTGCCTTTTGAAATGTTTTCACTACAGCGCAAGGAGTAAATGGCAAGTGTTTGCAGATAAGTCAGTGTCTTCTATGCAAACCACAGCAACCTCCAAGAGACCAAAGTAATCACAAGGTGGTTTTGGTGCAGCACCCTCTTTGCACCTAGTGACAGCCAACAACCTCCAGCAACCACTTGCCAACCTGTCAGGGAATACACATTATTCCCTAGCGAACAGAGGTTGAGTGGCTGAGGCCTTAACTGTCCTTGAGAGTGTCCAGAACCCAACAGACGTCCACCTCTGGCAAACTGAACTGGCTGAACATAGTTTAAAACTATGTTCACCTACAAAGTTGGTATGCTCTGTTAAATAAAAGTAAAAATGTAATGATTTGCAAATAATTTAGATAAAATGAGATTTTTTTTATTTGGCATAGCTTTTTTTCCACATTTTATAATCCAATCTTTTCTGAAATACAGATATCAAAATTCACACTCAGTGTCAGAGAAAACGAACAAGACATGACGTGCAAGGCAGAAAGCAATTTCTAAAACTTGGAGCACAGCAGCCTCAATAATTATGAAATAGGAGAAGTTTGGAAGCACCACGACTCTTCATAAAGTTGGCAGTCTAACTCAGTGGTCACTCAAAACGAGATTCATAAGTCCTCTGAAGAGATACCTGCTGGAAGGATGACCATGTCAGCAGCACTTCATCAGTCAGGTTTTTAAGGTAAAGTGGCTAGACAGAGGCCACTCGAGGAAAAAGACATCTGACAGCCCACTTGGAATTTATCAAACAGCATTTCAAGGACTCCAATGAGAGAAAAGTTTTAGGTTTGATGAGGAAAAACTGAACTCTGTTATCACGAGCTTGGGGTTGCAGGATCACACTGTGGGGGGCTGCTTCTCAGTGGCAGGACCAGGCAGCTGGTGAGCTCTGTGTGAAATGTGTGATACAGACACAGAAAATCTGCTCCAGAGTGCACAGATATGCTGATTCTGGCAACTGTGGTGAGAATGCTAGAAGCTCTGCTGCTAATAGCAGTACAGCTGCCTGGCCTAACAAGTATAGGAGGAGAAGCTTTGATCCATCTGTAATGTTGTAATTAAACAATAAAGCTCCCTTATTTGAAGGCAAAGGAAAATAATTACTATTAAGAGTGAGAAAGAGAGAAGCTGACATTGAGAGGACATCCTCCCCCTTCCCCACACAGGCCATCCATATCAAACACTGCTCATGCATCATCTGTGGAAAGACTTGACGATGGCAGTTGAGCAATGCTGCCCATCCAATCTGACAGAGGATCTATAAGGAAGAAGGGGATAAATTGTTCATGTTTGCAAAGCTTGTAGTGACTTACTCAAGAGCCCAAAACTTTAAATGCTGCCAAAGGGACTTCCAAACGTACTAAATTAAAAGGCCTAAATAATTCTGAAAATAAGAGACTTCAGTTTTTCCATTTTTAACAGATTTGAAAAGAAAAAAAATCTGACAGTATTTTCACTTTACCAGTACATATTATTGTGTGACTGATGGGGGGGGGGATGACAATTTCATCCATTCAAGATTAAATCTACAAGATAAAATACGCAAAAAGTGAAGGCGCCCACACATGCTTTCTGAATCCACTGTGTTTTGAGAGTTTGTGTGTGTGCATGTGTATGTGTACACTCAACAAAAAGATCACAAGACTCCTACAGTCTGACGGATGCCCTCAGAATACACAATCTAGCAGCTGAATCCAAAGCACTCATGAAAATAGAAAGGCACAAGAAAAGGTGACAAGGTGCACGGATAGTAACAAACAGGGCCAACTGGATGAGCACCTCTGAAGTTAAGTGAGTGGAGTCAGGAGGGAAATCCATTTGTCTTCGTAAGCAGACACCTATAGTGAGGAGTCAGTCTCAATCACTGAGAATAGCAATGCAATAATGCTATGTGCTGAGCAGCTTCTACTCCTGAAAAGAAAAAGAAATCCTATGGTATAGTAGTATTTAAGAATTGTACGTCTTTCCAGTACTATGATCAATCAACACATTGTCGCTGACCCAACTGCCAGGAGTACACTGCGAGTGTGAGCTAAACACCTGCAGCCAGGTACGCTTTGCATCCTGACAGAGTACCATAGATGCGTAGAATACACAAACCGTATCAACTAGCTGTAAAATTAATGTAAATTCTCCAAGTTATTTGCTAGTCCAGAACACAGCACCTTCTTCCCGTATTTATTTTTCTTGCTCCCATCCAAAACACATCTGGCAAATAAGCAGACTGAACCCTCTCAAGTGGTTTGTAGTGATGTGATTTGTTCACTCTGAGTTCGCTTGGAGTTTTCTCTGTGTGACCACCACGGGAAACAGCTACAATTTTACAAATTCATCAACATATCTGGACCAGAACAAACAAACTATAATTCAAAAGTGCAGACGTTATTTGTGAATGCCACTTGAAGAAAAACAGTTAGATGGCTTATTAGAAAAACCAGACCTATACAGCATCAGCCTAGTCATATGATTGTGATAATCATATACAAACATCCTTCAGTTTAGCTGCTACACATTTTCCATCAGCAAAACTTACTTTCTTCTTCAACTAATATGGAAACTCCACAAATATAAATAAGAAATTAAATTTCTCAGCATTTCAAAGAGCCAGGTGAAGCGCGCACACACACAAACAAACAGTGGAGCAGAGAAAAGGATGTTCCAGTCTTTAAAATTCTCCTCTCATAGCATTTGTTTTCCATCAAACAGACCTTGGTGGATCTAAAATGTGACAGCTGGATAGACTGCAATAAGAAAATGTGAATATGTTCATAGTAAAAAGAGACATTTTAATAATGAAGCACAGCCCATTGAGCAGAAGTAACCAGAAGTCTCCCCCCACCTTTTTTTTTTGATCAAGAGTTAACCTAAAAAGGAAGAGATCACTTATCAGATCTTTTCAAATATCTCTGTCTCTATGTGTCTAAAAATTGTGTTTACTCTGTTGATTCAGATGAAAATTGGCACTTCCCTACTTAAAACTGCTTTCTGAATCAATACTCACAATGTACTGGCCACGGACTCAACAGTTATTCTTTTAAATGCTGGAAAACACAAATGGGCTTCTTATTTAAAATGGTATATAATTAACCTGTTTGTTTTGATTAAAACAGAAAAACTAATAACTGCAAAGGAAAATATTAAACATGATATTTTAAGGAGATGTTTGCAGGTCTCTGTCTAGGAAAAATGATTCATCATCTCCAGATAATTGCCACAATCACAGCTAATAATCTTTAGTCTGTGTATGCTATAATGAGCCTGTAATTAAACTTTATAATCAAAGAGCACTTTGAGGTCAAAGTTGCATAAGCAGGACTTGGATCTAAAACTAAGTTTCAGAAAAAACAATGTTTCAGCCTACACTACAAGTGGGTAAGTCAAAAAAAGCTTCACACAGCATGTTTGCTTGTAGGTGGCGCAATCTGTCAGTGTGTAACAAATGTTAAATCAACCCGAAGGACGTTGTTAGAGGGAACATGACCCAGCAAGGTCCACTGTATGTAAGCCAAAAGAACAACTACAGCCCTCTACCCAGGGCACTAACTTGTCCTGGATGGAGCAGTAACTGAGTAGAGGCACAGCTTTGCATACAAAGGGGTTTAATCTGTCAATATCTAGAAAGGGATGCATGATTAATTGCACATCCTGCCATGAATGTAGAGGTCAGCAATGTTTATTTCTATTTTTAATTCCCCTGACTGTCCCGGTATGGTATGGCCTCTGTTCCATTAGGCCAATTACATCCTTTCACTGTGAAACTATCTAAGCAGAACAAAAAGTACTTGAGAAGGAGCTTTGCTGGAAATGACTGCAGAAAACTTTCACTTCTATGGAAAAGCAAAGAAACAAAGGATAAACAAAGACAAACAGTAATGTAGCTCTGACTTGACCCTCTGACAGAGTCAAAAATCAGATTATTCTACTTAGATAACTTGGGAATCTATTGTTGACTCTGCTGGTTAAAGATTTGTTGTTCAATCCACTCCTTAAACCTGAAATAACACTTGTTTTTTGCCCAAATGTTCTCTCAGGGATCGGCAGCTGTTCCAGTTTTTCTAGCTGCCCTCACCAGTCTTTAAGGCAAGCTGTACTGTTCTTTATTTTACGAGTCACAACAGTTATATTGTTGGGATTATAAAAGAGTTTCTCCTCTCTCTGCACTGTGTTCTGACAGATAGTAGCATGATGAAGCTGATGTTATCCACCTAATAAGGGAGTTCAATTTGGTTACTGCAATGCATCTTATTTTATTCTTGCCAGATTAGATATACACTTAAAGGTGAACTCTTTGGTGAAACTGCATCTAACTTCGTCTTATCTCTGAGTAGGCATTTGTGTGTGTGTGTGTGTGTGTGTGTGTGTGCGTGATGAGCGCAGATATGACAGTTTCACCTGACTGAACTCAGTTGATGCTCTGCCAGCCAGACTGCCTGTGCCTCCCCTCTGGCCTTTAAATGAAAATAAATGATCCCTGGGTGGCTGTTTCTTTTTGTACAAAATGGCCACAAGTCAGTGGGAACTTAATGTTCACTCCAAAGGGAAGATGAATTAAAAGCTCTAAGACAATTTTCTAAAGTTCTTGATTTATCCACCAGCACAGCAGATGTTTAAGTTTCTTTGTGTGTTAGAAATACTGGCCTCATGATGAAGCAGCGACAGATGCTGATCCCATGAAGGAGGCATTCGATAATATGAGGTTTTCAAGCAAACAATTAAGTAAGGTATTCTCCGGCGCTGCGTGCAACTAGATTCTATTTGCTTGTGGTAGCATGGTGTGTGCAGTTGCATTGCTGCACATAAAGGGAGAAGCACAAGTTCTTGTTTAAGAAAAAAAAAAAAGAATTATTAACTTATAAAATATTAACTGTGCTCTTCTGCAAAAATAATTTGGCCCACTTTGTGACAAATAAACAATAATTAGCTGCCTCCTGAGCAAGTCCCGTCTCGTGGTTCAGAGTCCAACTCCGCCTTGGACAGCGGCTAGCTAAGGAGCTCCTTGTTGTGCTCTGCTGCCTCACTGAGCTTCAAGTAGTAGTACATGTGGGAGAGGAAAAAGAAAAAAAAACTTCTACCTCAGCTTTTGGGTAAAATGGCTCTCCAGCCCCCAGCAGAACAAAAAAATGCTGCCAGCAGCAGCAGTCCAAAATTGTGGAAATTGAGTCCTTTAAACTGCAGGACAAGAAACTGTGAAGCAGCAGCTGAATGATATCAAGAATCACCAAACAGTGACCTGCTGGTAGAGAAATAAATAAGTAAAATAAAATAAATCTGTATCTGAAAACAATGACAAGCAGACGAAACAGGAAGTCTTGCCCCAGATACGTTCCGTCCACACCTCAATCCACAAAATACTGGCCTGGCCCCTAGAGGCTAAGCCAGCACATTAACGGATTCTCATTGATGTGTGAATCTCCATTTTAGCTGCACTTTTGAAGAAATCATACAGTGCATTAGCTAGAGACACTAGTTTCAACTTTTCTGCTGTCACAGAAGTTGAACTCAGTCAGACCTGACTGAGTCCAATTAACACATAAATCATGGTGTGATGTATCTGGTGAAACCCTTGAGAATACCGCCACTGTTTAATGTATTTTTAACCGTACAAAAATGCCTGTAATCAGAGGAAGCTGAAATTCAAAGTCAAAGCAAATGAAGAATCCTGCAGCCCAAAAACTAGCTCTTATCCAGTTTGTCAGCTGTCAAATCAACAATAATTATTTTTAGAATAACTGAATAGCTGAGTTTTTGATTTAAAAAAAAAAAAAAAAGACTGACAGAAAAAAAAATACTCATGGTTGGTCATGAAGAAGATTCCATAGAAAATACTACAACTAAAGGGCTATTTACCTCAGAGACTGCAAAATTCATTTAATAGCAGTAGCACAGGGGATTTCAGCAGCAGCAGAAGGCTTTTACAGCCATGTGAGACATGTGAGGCATCTTGATTTGAGAAAAAAAAAAAATCTGTTAAACAGATTCTCAGAGCTTTCATTTTATGTAAAGCAGTTCAATCTGTATGGAAACTAATGCAGTCACACTACTTACACTGCTACGGTCTCACTATAATAAAAAAAAAAATTAGATATTTCTTAAAACAAGATGTCTAAGAAAAATCGTCTTGTCTATAGAAAGCCTTTTAAGGAGCAGACAGCACATTCAATGGATGCTGGACTTTTAAAAATGCTCCATTTCTTCCACAGAAAAAAAAGCAGCATAAATCACTTTTAGACTCTAATATAGAAAAACTAAATACAGATGGTAAATGTTAAGACACAATTTGATTTTTCAGAGTTTCCAGCATTTTGCCTTAATTACGTTATGCTGACAAAAAGTGACAGGAATATGGGGAAGGAGAAAAGGGATAATGACGTGTTAAAGGTCCCTGACAGGAATCAAACAGGTGTTGGTGCAGTTAAGGCTGCTGGCTCATCCTGATGCCTCTGAGAGGAGATTACAAAAGACAGCAGTCACATATATTAAGTGCTTAGTACTGAATCACCAGAAGATGAGGGATGACATTCATTTCAAGGACTTTTTGTGGAATGAAAGATAAACCAAGTGCTTTTTTACTGAGCTGAAGATTAGTCCCACGGGCCATACTGGCGATGAACCTTAACCATTTCTTTCTGGCATGACTGCACCACAGGCAGTTCACGAGTCCATATATAGATTAGGGTGGTTTCAAAAGAGGCAAGCACGTTCGGCAAACAAATCTTATTTCTTTATACATGATGAACATTGTATACTCTAAAATCTCACTCTCCTGTATCCACCCTCATTCTGCCACTTAGGATACTTGTACAGAGATAGCTTTACCAGCAGATGTAATTATAAGTGTCTCTAAAGTCAAACAGAGGGAGGGCCTATAAAGGGTGACTTCTCCCTGCCCACAGAGTAACCTATAATTGGGGGCCCAATATCAGCCCGCCTAAAAACACAGCTTACTATTTACACTTTTTTAAAATAGAAAGTGTTGTGGTGGGGCAGGGCCACACTTGGCAGAGTAAGGTGGATTCTCAAGGCATGAATAAGCTTTACTTGTCAGTGTGTCCAAGTTATCTCCTATGAAGACACAACAATGTCTGCTGCCACTTAACTACACTTGATGTGCTCTTCCTCCAAATGACATGTTGAGATGCTGGTGTTAAGATCCTCCTCTTGAATTTGCACAATGTCAAGTGTTGAAAATAATGTGAATACTACATCCTTAATGCTTACCATCTCTGACAAGGTCTTGATTAATGCTATGGCAAAAAGGAGATACCATCATTCAACCAGAATACAGAAAAGTCACTTTTAACGCACTGACACAGCTTTGTTGCTTTTTCAAACAATGACACACAAATTCAGCACATCTGCAGACTGAAATTTTTCAAATGATTATTCACCGTTCACTAATAATCACCTTTTCCACTTAATTAACTTTGAGTATTTATTTAGAATTAACCATTTAGGGCCAGTTTACAATAACTGCTTTTATGGATGTTATGCCACCGTTTCAGAAATTAAATTAACTAGAAAGTCAGTAGTTTGATCTACAGACTGTCAGGAAATGAGGAAGTGCATTTGCCTGTTGATTGCTCTGACCACTGACATGCCCTTGAACAAGGCCTTTAACACCCAGCTGCTCCAGTGGAGATGCTCAGTGGTCAATAACTGTGACTGCCGGGCAGGACGTTCCACCTAAACTACCCTGATGAAACCAAGATTAAATCCATAATTACCAAGTCAATAGTGTCATTAGGGAGCTTTCATTTTATACATACAAAATGACACAATTTGTCACAATATGTCACCAGTTTTCTCAAGGATTCAGGATATACTATCCAATTTAGGTTTATGCTATACAGTAAAAACATAGTATGTACATTTGCAGTTTTGGCCATATTTTGTGTATGAACAGTTGTACTGAGGACATTTAAAAAGAAGCATGCCATAACAGAAGTAAAAATGTGGCTCTCTCTTATTGCGATACACCAATACAAAAATAAACATTTGAGCAAAACTATCAAAAATAATCTCCTAAGCTTATAAAGATACATGATTACCGGGAACTGCATAAATCCAATTTTGCAGAAATCCCTCTAAGTGAGCCCAGTTAGCCTATATTTAGGCTTTCAAATAGCCAAGGTTATCTTGAAAACTGTCTCTTCCACAATTTTTCCTCACCATCTGTGAACCAAAGCCATGTTAACAGTCAAAAGTCACACAAGACACTTGCACATTAAAAGAGAGCTCTGGAAAAGAGGTGAAGAGAGATGATGGCAGGGACTGTGTGAACCACTCCAGTTCTACCCTCCCCCCTTCCTGAACAGTAGCAGATGACAATAGCTTCTAAACCAGGGCACGCCAGACATCCTGACAAAGGCAGACTCCTCCCAAGCTGCTGAGTCCCCATTCCCAAATAAACATAGCCACAGGGAGAGGGCAAGAGTCGGGGATGTGGAGCATGCCATGTCCAGACTAGCGGCAAAATGAGTCCTTTTGCCCGAGAGCAAGGCACTCTCCCAGCAAACCATAAAATTCATGCTGGACAAGGAAAATCTCTTGACACACTACAAGGCTCAATCACATAATTAGGGCTGCAACAAAAACAATGGTGTCACAGTCATTTTAAAAATTAAAAAAAAAAATGTCAGAAACTGAAAAGCAAATAAGTGCATCTCCATATGCACTGCTGCAATTGTATATCTTGAATGCTATTCAGCTCTTACTCACATGTAAGCAGGCGAAAGGGGTGAGGACCTGGATGTCTTAAGAACTGGCACTGGGAATTTCCAGCTGACAGGAGAACCGCTTTTCCATTTCAACGGCATGTTGTTGTCACCAGAATGGTGCTACAGCAATACCAACAGCAAAGACCATTTCCATGAAAAGGTTTCCAATGCAGTCTTCCATCCCACTCTGCCCACACCATTTAAGGGGGAGGGAGAGCAGCAGCAGCACCAGCAGCACAGAAATACACTGGTAAAGGCAGTGCGGGCTACAGTCAGGGCTGTGACTTTAGCAGCAGCACTGAGAAACCAATAGATTGCATCCACCACGACTACTTGCCCTGCTGCATTCACAGCTGTCTCGTGGTAGGAGGGGGAAGAAGCCCTGCCTTCCCATCACCCTTTCGGGGTCTGTGAATAACCCAGTAGCTAAGCAACAGTGCCACCTTGTTAGATGAGTAGTGATTACAGCTCTTGGCTTGATGTGCAAATACAAGGATGGCAGATAAAGAAAAAATATAGATACACAAATCAATTTTTTTTTAAAGTATCAAGTCTTAACAACTATGACACTGATTAAAGTGCCAAAATATTTTCTAACATCTAGACATGGGCCACTATATATATTTTTTCCATTACTTTTTTGTCCATTTACATTGACCTTTGTAAATATTTGTACAGCAACAAATTTATCATAATTTTAACTACACCACTTCAATTGAGCCATGTCACTTCACCAAACCTAAGCATTTGGGAATTTGGAGACAGGTCATCTGTAATTTGATGTTTTCTTGCTATTAAATTGCCCCCATATCCCCCAGGCAAAACTGATTGAAAGGCGCTTCACAGTGCAGATGGATAATGACCTAAAACATACCATGGAGGCAACCCAAGGGCTTGTTAAGGCAAGAGCTTCCTCTTTAATGGCCGAGGCAGTCACCTAAACTCAAGCCAACTAAGCCCGCTTCTCCCTTATTGAAGAAAAAAAAAAATGAAGCCAGAAAGACCCACAAACAAGCAGGTACTGATGGTGGCTTCAATAAAGGCAGGGCAGTATATTCCAAGGGAAGAAACTTATCATTTTGGAAAGTGCACTGACTCTAGACTTCAGACATTCATTAACTGCAAAAGATTTGTATCCAAATGTTAAAATCAGTCCAGATCTATATGCACTGCTAAACAAAAATTAAAGGAACACTTTTTAATCAGAGTATAGCATCAAGTCAGTTAAACTTCTGGGATATTGATCTGGTCAGTTAGGTAGCAGAGGGGATTGTTAATTAGTTGCACCTGCTTTGGTATTAATAAAATTAACAACAGGTGCGCCAGAGTGGCAACAATAAGATAACCCCCAAAGCAGGAATGGTTCTACAGGTGGAGGCCACTAACATTTTTTCCCTCCTCATCTTTATTGACTGTTTTTTTTCCCCCACTAGTTTTGCCTTTGGCTAGGGTCAGTGTCACTGCTGGTAGCATGAGGCGATACCTGGACCCTACAGAGGTTGCACAGGTAGTTCAACTCCTCCAGGATGGGCCATCAATACGTGCCATTGCTGGAAGGTTTGCTGTGTCTCCCAGCACAGTCTCAAGAGGATGGAGGAGATTCCAGGAGATAAGACAGTTAATCTAGGAGAGCTGGACAGGGCTGTAGAAGGTCCTTAATCCATCAGCCGGACCAGTATCTGCTCCTTCATGCAAGGAGGAACAGGGTGAGCACTACCAGAGCTACAAAATGACCTCAAACAGGCCACTGATGTGAATATCTCTCACCAAACAATCAGAAACAGACTTCATCAGGGTGGCCTGAAGGCCCGACATCCTCAAGTGGGCTCTGTGCTCACCACCCGACACCATGGAGCCCGACTGGTATTTACCATAAAATACCAGAATTAGCAGGTCCACCACTGGCACCCTGTGCTTTTCACAGATGAGAGTAGATTCACCCTGAGCACATGTGACAGATGTGAAAGAGCCCGAAGAAGCCGTGGAGAACGTTATGCTGCATGTAACATTGTTCAGCATGACCAGTCTGGTGGTGGGTCAGTGATGGTCCATATCAGTATAGCTATCCAGCATGATTTCTTGTTTCCCCGCATTGAGATGTGGTGTATTTTTAAAGTGTCCCTTTCATTTTTTTGACCAGTGTATTATATTAGTTTGTTATTTTGTCCAATTACATAATGATGGATACTGGATCGAATATTTATAAGCCAGACTGTAAACAGTCCCAGCAAGTTCTGCTTTACGTCACAGTACCTTTAAGATAGTGTGCAACAGCTTTTATAATCCATGTGATTAATAGATCAAATGATCAGACAGATCAACAACTAAGATTTACGTGAGACTACTGAATATTATGTAGTGGACTGCAGCCAGCTTTTCAGCTGTGGCATAATTTTATCCCACTGCAATTAACTAGAGGAGCCAATACACCAAGCTTGCTTCCCAACTGCAGCTAAGGTTGTACAAGTCAGACTGTGATCACAGGAAGACTGAATTGTCACTGTGATTGTAACTGTAGTCATGGCTGTGCTTTGGACATGAGTATGATTAAAAGGCTCTGACACCGTGGTTTCTGCAGCAAACTGACATGACTTTGCTTACTGCAGGTTTTGAACTCTTGTGCTGCGTAGGGAAATCATTTGTCTGTGGTGCTTTCTTGGCTGGGGGTGCTGTCACAGAAGCAGTACAAAGTAGTTAGAGTACAGCTAGACATATCCTTAGAAAAACAGAATGGCTGATAAATGCAGCCACAGCTTGTGCTATGCCTGGGCAGCTCCAAATTGTACATACGGAACAGGCGTGCCCCTGAAAGTTAACACCTTAAAGTATTAGATGAAGAAACTTGATTTGAATAACAGTCATCACCTCAATCATTTATTTATGTAGGTGACAACTGGGGCAGAGAAAACTATCATAAATATGCTTATTTAAATAGTGCATTACATCCACCAGTTGTCAAACCAATATAACTAGAGGCAGAATTTCTTGAACAGGTACATTTATTTCAACATAAACATGCCTTTTATAAGCCCTACATACCTACACATTACAAAATAAATTAAAATAATTAGGCTAGATTACATTGAATAGCTCAGCTCGGAAAAAACATGGAACATTTCTCTTTTCCTCAACATGTAAACGGGAAGAAATCAAACCAGCAGGAACCTGCAGTCCACAAAGCTGTCATCATTAGCCTCTTATTTATTCAGGATCTATTTGGTAACAACAGTTAAGGCTCCACATTTTGATGTCTACAGACAACAATCTGAAGTTTTCCCAAATAAAATGTAAATCACTATCTGGAGCCAAGATGGGTTTTCAATCTTTCTGCCATCATTACCAATACCACTGTTTCTGAATTATTCTAGGCCTAAACTTACTTCCTACTGGGCATAAGCAATATGGAAATTTTTTATTTACTGGCTGTTCTTCAAACGAGACATAACCCTTAGGTTTTGTCGTGTACTGTTATTATTTTCTTTGTTTCGTTTTGTTTTTTTTAAAGGATACACTCAAAGTAAATCCCTTTTTTCCTATTATTTTTAATCTAACCTCAACTCAACATCAGACTGCTGCAATTCCAAGTGGGCAGGAGTGCACTGA
The DNA here is from genome assembly GCA_024447675.2 of Pterophyllum scalare. Taxonomy (NCBI): domain Eukaryota; kingdom Metazoa; phylum Chordata; class Actinopteri; order Cichliformes; family Cichlidae; genus Pterophyllum; species Pterophyllum scalare. The sequence goes on along the minus strand of JAMQGT020015423.1, from coordinate 164,893 downwards.
CCATCTATTACAGGAAAGGCTTCACGTGAAGTGTTCAAGCACAAATTATTTCTGGTGGCAGATGATGTGACAAAGTCCCTCTCAGAAGAGCTGCATATTTGTCCAGTTAATCTGTTCTTGTGTCAAATTTCAGCTACACTGCATGTGTGTGCAAAGCCCCATCTGTAGTGGATATTCCTACATATGACATACAAAACCAGCCCTAGCCAAACAATACCATCTTTAAATAGTTTTCTGTCCTTTTGCATTCTGATATACGCAACGGTCGCGACCCTTTTCCTCCCCTCTTCTTCTTCAACCTGCAGTGCCATCAGCATTATAACCCCCGTTATCACACCTTCTCCCTAACAGCTTCCACTATAACTGCCAGAATGACCTTGCGTCTACTCCAAGGGCAGCAGACATCGCACCGTTTCTGTCAAAGCCTGTGGGCTCAGTGCTACACCCATTATTCACAGTTCTACTCTCCTCCAATAACTGCAAACCCCCCCCAACCCCCATAAAGCTGTCCATTTCGATGGCAGTACATCAGCAATTGCACACCAGTGTAAAGATTTTATTTTACATGAATGCCTTGTGAACAGCAAGACTTATGCGCTAAATAAAATGTGATTATTATACAAAAGCAATTAACCATGGGAGAACTGATGCCATGGTGGTTTTATGTTTATTCAATGTATTTAAACTAGCAATCAGGTTTTTCTCGTGTTATTGATAGCTTACGCTGCGGAGAGACAGTCAGCACTCCGCCTCAATTTTACACTCACAACTGTGTTCTCCAACTGCCCATCCAGTTGGTGGTGTCTCATCCACCTTCACACAGTCTCAGTTCTGTTTTCGAGCACAGGAGCCCCTTTTAGAGGCCATGGCTGTACAAAGGGAGTTTAACCTACTCAAATTTAACTCAGTTTTATCAAAGAAGTCATGGTTGAAAAATTGGCCGGCTGAATTGGCCGAATTAAAAAAAACAAAAAAACTTATGACCTTAAATAAATATGAGGAATTAAATGACTCTAATTCCAGCTAAAGCCAAGAAGGAAGGCTGAGAAATAATGATGGCTGTGTAAGTTAATAGGCTTATCAACATCACCACCCCATCATTAAAGCAGAGTATATCTGATTAGAATGATAATTATGTGTTCCTTTTAAATTTTGTGTTGCTTAGATGTAATCTTATGGCATGTAAGACCACTTCACCCTCATTCTTTCAAGTGTGGCCCTGCCAGTGTTAAATAGTCTTGAGAGCAATTAAAGATAAAATAAAAGCATGCTTACAAGTCCTATAAAAGTTCAACGAGTAGTCTTCGAAGCTTCTGTGCTTTCTTGTTTAGGATTATGTCGCTATACAAAGGCCTATAGAACAATAAAATAGATTTGAAACTGCTTGCTATTAGCCAGAAAAAAAAAATGAAGGGAAAAAGTTCCCTCCCCTGAGAATATCTGTTATTGATGTTTGGGAAAGCCAAAGGGTTTAGATGCTCTATGAAAAAGAATAGAGACGCACTCTATTTGCACACCAAACTACTTTTTGGCAAAAGTGGTTGCCCTGTGAACAAGGCAAACCAGCTCTGGAGCTGGTTAAAGATGCAGCTGAAATTACCATGACTCAGTTAACCCAGTTAAACACATCCACTTTTTGTAGTATGCATTACTTGGGAAGTTAACGTTTCTCCTGAAAGGTACTTGGATGGGTTACTTTGATTCATAGTGTAAGTCCTCTGGTTCATATATGTGGTATAGTGGTTAACATATTTGTCTTACATGTGAAAGAATTCCTGTTCAATTCCGCAAAGAGACACAAACCCAGTCTCAGGTGGTCACAAGCAAGTGTATTCCTAGTGCCAATCCCAAGCCCGGACAAAAATGGGAGGGTTGTATAAGGCAGAGCTTCCAGCATAAAATGTGCACCAAACCAAACATATGGCTCCATCTGTTGTAGTGACCTCTTGGGACATAAGGGAGCAGCTGATAGTACCTTCTTCTTCTCTGCCTAATTCCTGTCAGTGATCGCAGCAGAAACTTGCACGTCTCAGTTTTATGAGTACCACATCAAAGGGCTGCAACCCTTTTGAAACAGACAGTGAACGCGCAACACAAATATCAACTTTTTACATGCGGTTTTGACTTCTTTTTTTTTTTTTAATATCTCTATCATTTTTGCTTATAGTGGAAGTTATAAGCTGCACGGGGAAAAGACAGCCAGCTGTAAATCTACAAAAAGCTAAGCCCTTTTTACACAAACCTCTTTAATGCCTTTTCAATCAAGCCAACCGGTACTGTGTCTTAATCCAATCAACAGTAGAAGAGGCTAGAATGAGGACAAAGGAAATAAATTACAATGACTAATTCTGCAGTCCCTGCATGTGTTGGATGTCAGTATTAATTTTTATATGGTTACGCCTGTCTCTAACTTTGAGTTCTGTCAGGAATCGAAAACCGAGAACACACAGTGCCACTTCCACATAAGGTCATGCTACATCAAGTTGAGTAATTTGACTCTAAGTGACAGACATAAAAAACAATAAGTAAATAAAAAGTAAAAATGGCTTGATTGCCATTCCCACCAAGTTTGGTTAAAAATCCCATTAAAATCCATTTATCAAGCTCTGTTAAAATGCTGTTTGTTTAAAGATAACAGTGAATGCTGACAGTGACGCATTACCCAGTCTTATACACAGGATATTCAGGGATAGAGCAATATAACAGGTTAAGTACTGCAGTAAAAACACTAACATATTTAAAGTCACTGGCTGATGCTCTGGGGTTTTAGCAGTAGTTCTCAGTCCTGGTCCATGTGTACTAAAGCCATACTGTTCTCCATCCTTAAAATGTAATCAGGAACTACTTAATTAAGAACTGATTTCAGGGTGGAAGCCACTTCCTTGCCAGAACTTACACGGAAAGTTGCTTGGTTGCATTTGATATTCTTGAAAGATAAGAAAACATTTCTGAAGTCATTTGTTAAACACGCCTAAATTTTTTTGTAAGCTCTGTGAGCGAAAAATTGAAAAATTCTGTTAAAGTGAAATCAAAGACATATTAACAGTGGCTAACAAAACAATGCAATATGAGGCAGTCTTTATTACCTATCATGCAGTCCAATGGGCATCGTCTCCCCTCTGTGTACAGGGTGCTCCATACCCTCACCAAAACCACACCTCAAAAACAAAATATTTGTGTTAAAACTTTCCTCCAGCTAACACACATTCAAATTTATTCAAGATTCTGCATCTTTAACGTTGTACTAACACTGTAATTATTTACAGTCTACATACTTTGGAGAGCCAGAATAAGAAAGCTTATCCAGCCATGCACAGAGCTTTTCGTAATCCTGTTTACATTGTGTCGGCTGACACAAACCTTCAGTCACATGGCAAAACACATCTAAATGTATTCTCCTTGACTGAAATGGACCACACAAACAGAAATCCATCCTCCAGTTTCACCTTAAATTATAGCGAGCTTACATGAACTACAACACATTATTTTCCAGTTTATCTTGGAAAATACACACTTAAACCACAGTTTAAGACCTCATCTTTTTCTTATATAAGTAGAGCAATTCGTAGTAACATGGTATGGGTGCATGCATATTACTTTGAATTAGAAAGTCCAACGGAAACTGACAGCAGGGTGAATCCTCTGCTGAAATGTTACAGTTACATCACAACTTGTTGCTTTACACAGAAACTAGGCTAATTAAAGCTAAAAATATCTCCAGTGTATGATACTTCAGAGAACAATCTTCTTGGTCATATGAAATTCAGTAGCATCATATTCAAAATAAAAAGGGGGACAAACTCTCATCGCGACTGTTTCGAAAGCTTTGCAGTTAGTTCACAAGTTAGAGTTTGATTCACTAAAGTTTCCCTAACACTTTGATTCCTGCTGTTTTGGCATTAATGTAGTGACAGCATTTAATTTGGGACTGACTTTTGCCACCACAACGCGCTGTGGGAGCTCTCGGAGAGGTTAGTTAGTCCCTCTAAAGCTTGAGGTGTTATATCGTGATGTATGGCAGAGAAACTAACACTGACTTTATTCCTAGCAAAGGCTTTAGGCTCCTATCTTTAACCACGTCTGTCTCTATTAGCCGGACTATGGCAGCTGTTCAGTCTCAACAGGCGAGGCAACCAAATGGGAGCTTTGCTCATTTTCTGGCCATGTTGACTCCACACTGTCGGTACACCTCCGGTGGGAACAGGCTAAAGCTAACCAGCTAGGCTAACCCTAACGTTAACATTTGCTAGCTTAAAATAACATCAGATCATGACAGTCAGCTGTGTGTAGTTGTCGCGTTCTTTACTCTTACTCGTAAGCACTCTTCACTGAGCGACATTAGCTTAACCTGTGACGGCGCAAACGACTGAGGTCCTAATACAAGTTAGTTGGTTTAGTTATTAGTTGGTGTGGTTGGTTGGTTGATTTGTCACCACCAACAGATGTCTGTGGCTAACTGACAACCTGGTATGTGTTGAGCTTAATATACTATATATAGCATTTTAATTAATGCAGACAGTTTAAATACACTCTCTAAACTTTTAAAAAAAGCAGCTCCCATACCTTCCACAGCGATATATCGTTACCTAGCGTCCTTGTTTTCCTTCCAAGCCCTCAAATCCACTTATACCCCCTGAAGCCTCCTTCCTAGTTTTATCCAATCCATTTGCGGCTTACTAGGAAAGCCGGAGTATCCACACTTTCCATTGGCGGAAGAGTATGGCAATCTTCACTCATTGGCTTAAAACTTCCGTTACTAAATAATGGTTTAAAGAGAGCTTTTTATTTGAAGCACATGGAGCCTGAAATGTCTGGATTGTACTTTGCAAGTTAAACTACTGGATTTCCTTTAAAAAAAAAATCTGTGAACAATATTTATAGTGAAAATACAGCATGTTACAAACTGCAGCGACAAGGACACACAAAAGTATGGTAATAAAGTTAGGGTTTTTTTTTTTTGTTTGTTTGTTTTTGCAAAAGCAGAGGTCTGAATTTGGAGTTTGACCATTAGGGTAACTAAAGTGGAAATTTCAAGATGGGGTAATGAGAGGCTAATGCTGTTCAAATATAGAAGTTATTTGCTTTAACAGGAATAACAGAGGTGGGTGTTTTTCATAACAGCAAGTCAAATTAAGTAGAAACACTGCAAACATATAACAAAATAGCTGGAATAAGTGGAATCATGTATGTGCAATAAAAGTAAATAGAATGTGACAAAATAAATACCCATTTTTTAAATTTTGTTGGTTTTTTTAACAAGTAAAATATGGATCCATTCTGCAATCTGAAAATGACTAAACAGACAATCAGCAGGCACTACATGCAGGCCATTAACACTCGGATCTTTTCCACTGATCCATGCTGTGGTTGAATCAAGTATCTTAGTGGGTGTTCAGTAACAGCACAGGGTTGAAATAAAAACCTGAGAGGACAGATGATTTTTTGCATGTGGTAAAGATTTCCTGTTTCTGTTTCCATTCTTACATAGCTGAATCAGGCTGCTAGAGAAAGTTATTAGTAAGTTAGCAAGTTATTTTTGTATAATAACGCTCAAATTTCAAGTCTAAATTTTAATTTATTTAATAGCCAAAATAAAAACAGAGTATTGCCAAAGAAGAGGTTCACTCAGATTTCTATCTATGGGGTATTGTATTGCACAATGCACATATTGATAACAATCACTACATTTGTTTAGAATATGTGAATATTTTTTTATGTATTGTCTACTATATAATATGTGCCTGTAAAAGCCAAGCCACCTATAAAATATGTTTATGTTATTTAAAAGGGTGAATGCACATGAATTAATATGAGTGCAAATGTTGTGCATCCAGAGATGCTCTTCTGCATAACTTAGTTGTAACAAGTGAATATTTCATTCAGTTACTGTTGGCTTGCTATCAGTTCGAAGCAGTCTGGCCTTTCTCCTCTGACCTCTGGCCTCAACAAGGCAGTTTCACCCAGGGAACTGCCGCTCACTGGATATTGTCTCTTTCTGAAATACTCAGAACAGCCCGTCTGGCACCAACAACCATGCCAAGTTCATAGTCAATTAAACCACCTTTCTTCCCCTTTCTGATGCTTAATTTGAACTTCAGCAGGTTGTCTTGATCACATCTATGTGCCTAAATGCACCGAGTTGCTGCCACACGGTTGCCTGATTACATATTTGCATTAATGAGCGGTTGAAAAGTTGTACCTAATAAAGTGACCGTGAGTGTATATTTTTTAATCAATATTCAGCACATGCTTTACACCATTAAAACAGCTACAGTCTACAATGTGAAAAAGAGCAAAAATAATGTATGCATTCATTAAAATGCACTGAGCCTCTTCAATAATCACCTTTCTACAACCTCCACCTTTTTGTACTCTTGAATAATCTGTTAGATTGCAGCCTTATTATGAATCAGCTGATGCATTGATGCGGAACAAAGAGTGCTTTGATTGCATATGAAAACACTTCATTCAGTGATGATTTTTCTAAACTGTGGGCTATTTTTACAGCATTCATTGTGCCTGTTACAGCGTGTGAGAAAGAATGAGTAGGACATACAGCTGCTAACTTATGTGCATGTTTTATCAGCTTAAATGAGTAGCACTCCAGTGGATTTACTGTGCACTACAATTTAATTACACTTTCTAGTATAGTTAAAGATATTCCTGCACTACAAAGAAAGCTTTGTAGTGCAGGGGTCTTTGAAGACTGTGGGCTTAATGCGGCATGTGGCAGCTTTAAGTACTTGGGGCCTGGCATGGGAGATGTTTGAACTCTGAGATAAATATGGCCCAAAATAATAAATTAATATCAGTTTACTCAAGAGCGTTTCCCTGCGGCAGTAACTCAGAAGGATTTTAAGCCATATAAACTTAGCAGAAAAACTGGGGAAATATGCATTTGGTTGGTTATTTCTTTGTTGTAACATGTAACCTGTGTATTTTAAAATTGTGTCACATTTGTAAGAAAAATACATTTGTGGGTTGAGCAACAGAGTTGAGCATATGGATTGCACCTTTAAAAAACTTGCCAAATCTCTCCCAGTGCCAAACAGCTTATTCTGCTACTGATGCTTTTTGGGAGCTTCTGGTACCCCGGGTGCTGACGCTCAGGTACCTGAATATTGCCTGAAAATATGGAGGAGCCTCATGTCCGCAGACGTGAAGAACACTGTGCTGATTGCTGCACCAATAGGTTAACAGCTTTTGATGGCGGCAGTATGATGGTGTGAGGCGGCATTTCCCCTCACTGGAAAAATGAGGCTTGTCATCAGCAGTAAAATATACTGATCAGTAGCCTTACATATCCTGTCACATTTATCTATTAACCAGTTTCATGGTGTCTGTATTAATAATTAACCATTAATAATTATTATTAATTAATAATTAATTAATAAGTCAATATTAATAAGGGCACAATACATTAATCATAATTCTTATTATATCCGTGTATCATCTTAAAAAAATCAAATGTCAGCAAGGCTCTAGACAACTCATCGCTGGACAATTCATATGCAGTTTGCATACCGACCAAATCTGGAAATGGATGATGCAATCATCTACATGCTGCAGAGAGCTGACTTGCATCTATAAAGTAATGGCTGCACGGTGAGGATCGCCTTTTGATTTTTCAAGTCAACACAATTCTGCTGCTGCTGCTGAGAGAGAAGCTATAGGAAATGTCAGTAAACATGTCTCACAGGTTACTGACAGACAGGTGAGACTAGGCTCTGCTCTGTCTGGTTTGGTGACGTACAGCATTCCTGTAACCATTCCTGTTCATCTTGTACACCTCAGACTTTCAGTGCATGCCACCCTCAGGAATACTCTGACAATTCTGCAGTGGTCTGATGTGTTTGTGATGGGCAGGAGGACTACAGAGCACTAGTGGATGATTTTTGTGGCGTGCTCTGGGAGGAATCATCTGCTTCTGAATGCGAGTGAGACCAGAGAGATGGTCAGAAGGAAGAGGATGGCTACACGGGCTGTGCCTATCCTGGTGCCTACATCCACAACAGGCTGAACTGGAAGACCAACACAGGCTGTATACAAAAAAGGGGAATGAGTAGGCTCTATTTCTTGAGGAAGCTGAGATCTTTCAGTGTGCAGCAAAATCAGTTGTGGCAAATGTGATGTACTTTCCTGTGGTCTGCTGGAGGAGCAGCATCAGAGTGGATGACACCAATAAACAAAATAAACTGATCAGGAAGGCTGGCTCTTTGATTGGCTGCAAACCGGACACTTTTGAACAAACTTCAAACTCCATAGTGGATTATCCTGACCACCCTCTGCACCTCTGACAGGCAGCAGAGCACCTTCTCTAACATACTGATCTGATCATCTGTCAGATACTACTGCTACTAATAAAATGCACAAAAATCTACTAAATATGGGATAAATAAACCTTTGCTCATCTCCCTTCTCATCTCATCATGATCAGCCTTAGAGGCTCATTTGAGAATCAACAACTACTCCATCCTCGCTGGACCGCCTGATCAGCGGCCTTTCATTTTCTTCTTGCTTGCTGTTGTTCAGTGAGTCTTGCAATGCATGCAGTAACGCTTTAAAACCACACTCAATTGTCTCACTCAACGGTAACGTAAAAGAATAATTTTCCATTCCATCCCAGAAGATGGCAGCACCGCCCTCTAAAGTTGTTCTCCATCTGTAAAGAAGAGGAAGAACCAAGAGGGCGCCTGTGCCCCTCCCTTACTCCGTTAGGATGTGTATTTTGTGTAGCGGGTTTGTTTATGACGCGGTTTTCCAGCTATGTTAGCTTGACAGTCGATCAAGTGTGTAATGTTGTAAAAAAAACAAAACAACAACAACAACAAAAACCCGCATTTGTGGCGTTTATCTCGATCGCCACTGTGTTTTTAATGTAACCAAATAGATTTGGCTAGTTAGCGTCAGGTGCTACTCAGTCGTGCGACAGGATTACATTTGCTAGCTGTAGCGTAATGTTGGCGCGGACAGTTATTTGACGACTCCTGGGCAAGGTTTTTGAAGTAATAGTGTTAATATCGAGGACACTACGAGCGCATATGCAACGTATTATACACTTGAATCATTAGCAGGTTAGGCTTGTACACAGCTGCCTGGCAATTAGGCTAGCGAGCGAGCTACGTTGACGTTAGCATGGCGTCAGATACGAGTGACACGGAGGAATTTTATGATGCTCCAGAGGACCCCAATTTTACTCCATCTCCACAAGTGTAAGAAAACACGTTTTGGCAGTATTACATTTTGATAAGAGTGATAAATGAACATGTGTTCCTGCTTGTTTTGCCTTGTCTCGGAAGTGTCTGGCCAGCATAGTAATGACAGCTAACGTTAAGTTTGCAAAATGGCCATTTTTTGTTTTCCATGAACATCATTCACTTAGCTGCTTCAACGCCAAGTCACGGTCAGTGTGTGAAAGTACTGCTCAGCCAGCTTTGTATTTACATATTGAATATGAATGATATGTTGTCACACAGTACTTGAGTTCAGCAGCTGTTCAGCGCTAGTACAGGAGAGTCACACAAACCACACGATGACAGAAGGATAAGGAATAGACGGGTTTCAGATGGAAGCAGAAACCATAATGCAAATTTACAGTTTTTATTCAGAACAGTTTGTTGTAATGACAAGAACATCCGACTTGATGCCACTGTGAGAGAATGAAGCCAGCGTCAGCTAAAAAATAAAACAACAACAAAACCCCCCTGCAGTATAGGAAATAAGTACATCTTTGAATGGACCAGTGTGTGACAGCTCCATTAGAGAACAAAGTCTGTGACCGTTTTATAGGTGCATTTATGTTTTCTTATATTAAAGGAACAGTCTATCAGACCACCCTGTAAATGTAACTAATAACTTAAAGTGTCTGGTGTGTTTCTCCTTCTGATAAAAAAAAAAAAAATTGGATAAAAGTTACAGAATTCAAATAAATTATCTCAGCTGCTTAAGTGACTGTTAAAACAATAACAAGTTTGATTTCTCTGGATTTTTTCCCCTGTATTTTATAAGTTGAGCTCACAGCAATGTTGAATAGTATGTTTTTTGTTTCTTTCTTAGGTCTCCTGCAAAGTTTGTCATTCCTTCACCTCAGGTATGTTTAACCCCATCTGCAATTCATCTGACCCTTTGTAAAAGGCTCAACTGTTTTATGATTTAGTGTCATGTTTTATACTGGACTGCTGCTGGTTGTGATTACAGTGAGTGGTGTTACACCCTCAGCTGTGGCTGCCTGTTCGGACCCACGTCTGCATTGTGCATTTAGAAAATAAGATAAAGAGATGGTTCAGCTCTCATTGATCTCTGCCAAGACAGAGTATCTGTATTTATGATTGCAGACTTGAGGTATAGGGTTAGAGAGCTGTCGGAGATTGTTGCTATAGTGAAGAGGTTTTTACTGTTATGGCTGTGACAGGTTTTAATGATGCAACACTGATTATATACAGCAGTTTTGCGTGTGTACGTGGACTGATAGTTGTCCAGGATGAGCAAATGAAGCTACTGTATGTTGATAGTCTTAACACGTTTGTCGTAGCAGACCCGAACTGGACCAACAAACACACAAATGGATCATAAGGAATGTAAACCAGGCTATCCCAGGTTTCCCTTTGTCTGGATGTGTCTGATGAACTTTTGTGTAGCTGCCTTTTCCCTTTTAATATAATCTGTGTTTTCGTTATAGGTAAATGGTCTACTTACCATCTCATTTTTTTTCTGAACAGCCTTTGCACAGTTCAGTAAATGCTGCACAAGATTTGAGCTGTGCCACATCTGAGACTCAGCAAGATGATTCCTTACAGGTACGGTTCTCTCTATTCCCGTGCAGTGTCCAACCTTCTGTGTTTCTAATGTGAGCCTCATGTTTGCTGAGAGTTTTGTTTTGTGTTATGTTCTGTGAAAAAAAAAAAGACATTTTGTTAAACAGATGCTATATTGGTAAATCAACTGTATTTCTTCTTTTCATAGATCATTGATAGCATCATCGAAGAGAGTCAAAAGGGAACTGTAGGTGATGTGGCTGAGCTGTTAGATCAGCTTCATGTTGAAGTAGCAGCAGAGCCAAAGGAGCAGAATAATGCTGAGGGAGTACCTGGGGAGCTGGCTGTGCCAGCTGTTGAACCCCAGCATGTCGAGAGTTCGGAGGAACAAACGCAGAGTGGTGTCGTATCAAATGGCGAGTGCTCTTTACCTGCTCCTGACCCCACAGATCTCCCAGGGCCATCAGCTGGATCAGAAGAACATGTTCAGCCTCCAGACATCACCAGCACTATAGGACGGAGTCAACCTGGTGTGTCTGTTGTGGTTTCAGAAGGTGGACAGGAGCAGAGACCGGCAGACATCTTAGACCAGGTTCCCTTGACAGACAGGCCAGCTAACTTGGACTCCTCTAGGTCTATAAAACCTCAGCAGTTTACAGTGGAGCCAGACATTGTAGCTAGCACAAAGAAGCCTCCTCCCTTGCGCCCACCCCCTCCGAGTGGGGGTCCTCCAGCAAGACCTCCACCACCATCTCGGCAGAAATTACCCTTCAAGAAGTCACAGGAGTGTCCTAGGCCAAGTGGACTGGAAGGTATGTAATACAGTGTACTTTAAATGGCTCTCAAAGGTGTTGTTTTAATTCAGTGTGTGACTTAAAAGGTGACCTCAACCTAGCACAGTAGCTTTGCTCAAATCCTAGTTTTCAGTATATTATGCAGAAAGTTATGTTGGTTTTCTTGCATGAGGCGCTGCAGAGCATGAGTGAAAGAAAGACATGCTTTATTGCCTCATGTAATTGTAGTAGTAATGATGAATTGTTCCATATAGAGTAAGAATTTTAAGGTATGACTTTGTAACTATCTCACTTTTCCACATAAACACCCACTTCTTAGACAAAAAGAGATAAATTTCACCATCATCACTGATCTCATACTTTTTAGGATTATTTTGGCATCTTACATTTGCAGGAGTAGACTTTTATTTGTTAAAAAAAAAAAGAAAAAAAAAGCTGATATAAAATATTTTGTTACAAAGGTGAAAGATATTTAGATCAGTGTCATTAGCATGCACCAGTGTGTGTCTCAAGAAATGGCCATTTAGCATGTAATATCCCATGTGTTGAGGTTTTACTTAAGTGTCAAAATTTCTTTATCATTTAATTTTATGGAGTACCAAGTGATGCACACTAACATAAAATAGACAGAAAAAGGCAGCCAGTTTTTCACATTAACTGTGTTGTGTTGTGTGATTGTCCAGTGTCTGCTGTCAATGCAGTCAGCAGTGATTCTCTGGAGCCATCTGGCCTCCTGTCTCCTGGCAGCACTGTGAGGAGTCTAACCAAAGAGCTACAACATTCCTTGGATCTGGCCAGTGCTACCAGTGGGGACAAGGTGGTGACAGCACAGGTCAGTGAAGCTCTGACCTCTTTTTTGGTGCTTGCTGTGGGATGCTAAAAATGGAATTTACATATGGTGCAGGAATTTATATTTAATTCGTTTTAATTTTTCTTAGGAAAATGAAGATGAACAGCCCTCATCTCAGAGTGGAGGACAAACCCCAGGCCCTCAGCGTCCACGATCAAACTCTGGCAGAGAACTGACAGATGAAGTAAGAGTCCCTTTGTGTGTGTGTGTGTGTGTGTGTGTGTGTGTGTGTGTGTGTGTGTGTGTGTGTGTGTGTGTGTGCGCGTGCGTGCGCGCTTGAATCCAAGCCATAACCTAAAATCGACACATTCATTGCACCAGTCCTCTTTGAAGCTAAAAGATACTTGTGTGCAATCTTACAACAGGAAATCTTGGCCAGTGTGATGATCAAGAATTTAGACACAGGGGAAGAGATTCCTCTAATTCAGGCGGAAGAGAAACTTCCTGCTGGGATCAACCCCCTCACTCTGCACATCATGAGGAGGACCAAAGAGTACATTACGTAAGCAGAAAATTATTTCTGTGGATTAAGTCGAGTTGCTGTAGTTTAGTTTAATTTAAAACAAAGTCAATGAGGGAAACATTACGCTGAAGCCAGACACTAGACCTTCAGATCAGACTTCCTGAAAAGAATGCTTTTCCTGGCGAGGGAATAAGCTGGTTGTATATTTCTGACATTGGTCTTGTCTCAACTGCATTTTTTTTTTTTTTAAGTTTCCCATGGAAAATATTTTTAAGCTTTATCATCTAAAAACAAAATGGTACAGTTTCTAGATGAAGCAGATATATTTTTGGCCTCCCAGGAATGATGCAGCACAGTCAGATGATGATGAGAAGCCTCAGACTACGATGGCAGACACAGATGGCGGAAAACTGAAACAGAAAACGTAAGGACTCGTGGCTTCTTCCATTTTTCACAACATGATCTAATTTAAAGCATATTAATGTGTTTGTTTGTATTTCTGACCAGCACCCAGTTTAAAAAATTCCTCGGCAAGTCCGTGAAGAAGGCCAAGCATCTGGCTGAGGAGTATGGAGAGAAGGCAGTCAACAAAGTGAAAAGTGTGCGTGATGAAGGTAAAAATAATTCTGTGCAGACACAAATTAATTTTTTTTTTGGCCATAGTTTATATTTAAGACATTCCTAGCTAAATTACCAAACATTATAGAAAAAAAAGTGCCTGATAGATTTTTTTTTTTCCTTTTTAAAGCTGTATGCAAGCTACAACAGCAAGCAGCACAAAAACAGACAAACAAAAAAACCTGAATACAAATGCAGTTTGTGTAGCTTCCTGTTCTTACTCAGTCTGAATTTTCTCAATTGTGTATCTGCGTGTAGGTGTTCACTATTTGGCCCTGTTTCCTCAAGAGAAGCGAACTTGCTTAAGATGCTTCACTGTTAAAAGTGTGAGTAATAAATCTGGAACACACCCTTTCAGGAACTGAGCTGCTGTGAAAAGATTGCATTCACTTTAAGGAGGCCCTATTAAGCGTTTCCTTATTCTCTTTCATATATATGCACTTCAAAAGGTGGATGCTAATATCAAACAAAGATGCAATTTCAAATGAGGAGGTGGGTGAGCGTGCCAGTAATCCATCTGAGCCAAAATCTCATGCTTCAGTCTGCTCTAAGTACTCTGTCTGTTTTTTGGCTTTGACTGTGAGCTCAGAAACCTTACTTGTGTGAATCACACAAAGCTCCTCTAGCAGAGTCCAAGAATGGAAAAAATATGGAGCTGGCTATGAGCATAATAGGCGCGCTTTTAAGAATTTCCCAAATGCCAGCACAGGCTTATGAAATGCCCCTGATGCAGTTCTTGTTTTTGTTTGCGGTACACTCAGTCTTCCATACAGATCAGGATGATCCATCATCGAGCGACGATGAGGGCATGCCTTACACCAGGCCTGCCAAGTTCAAGGCAGCACATAGCTTCAAAGGTCCCTTTGACTTTGATCAGATTAAGGTTGTACAGGACCTCAGTGGAGAGCACATGGTAGGATGTCTTAGTTTTATTTTATGTTTAACAGACAGTGTGCACCAAGGTCTGCTTGTTTTACAACATCTCTGTTCTTTTTTTTTAAGGGGGCTGTTTGGACAATGAAGTTTTCTCACTGCGGGAGGCTGCTGGCAACTGCTGGCCAAGATAATGTGGTTCGCATTTGGGTCCTGAAAACAGCATTTGATTATTTCAATAACATGAGATTAAAGTACAACACTGAAGGTAACCTCATTAGCAAGATTTCTTTTTTTTTGGGGGGGGGGTGATGATTGCTTATTTGAAGCTGCATTTCTTTATATTTTGCTTCCAAGGAGCCAGAATGTCTTGTAATTTTTTAATTGTTCTTGAGCAATCGTTCTCCAGGTCTTTCAAAATTTTTCTTTAGACATTGGATGTTTTTCCACTTATTTTCAGTCCAGTCCTTGTACCTGATCATTTTTAGAGGAATCGTTTTTAAGCAACTTAACACTGAGCTATGAATCATTCAAGCACAAAAAAGGCACCTAACTTAAGGGATGAACCAGTGTTCTGTCTACACATTTCAGACAACTTAGAAAAGAAACAATTTTAAATTGTATCTTTATGCACTTTGTTATGACAAAGATAACACAGCATCCCCTTAGAATTAGAAGCTGAAGCCTATCCCAGCTGACATAGCGTGAGAGGCAGGGTACGCCCTGTACAGGTCGCCAGCCTGTTCATACTCACATTCACACCTATGGGCCAAAGGGACCAAATAACCTAACCCCACTCTCTGCATGTCTTTGGACTGTGGGAGGAAACCTACGCAGACATGGGGAGAACATGCAAACTCCACACAGAGAGGCCCGGGCCAAGGTGGAATCGAACCCAGAACTAGATATTAACCTAGCTGTGAGGCAGCAGTGCTAACCACCACACTGCCATGCTGCACATCATGTATTACACAATTTTAAAATTGTACAATTAAAAAAAAAATGAAACATTTCTTTAAACTCATGTTGGCAGACTGAGCCCTCTTTTTTTTCCCCCATACTTTATTTTCCCCAAGTTTTCTTAACATAACTCAACATAGAATTATAAGAAAACCAACAATTAAAAATAAAATTTAAAATAAAAAAATAGAATAAAATAAACATTTGATAAATATTTAAGAGGGGTATACTTTGAGATAAAAATAAACTGAAATTTCAATAAAATTTGTACAGATAGTCAAACAAATCCTGGATATTTTGCCACAATGTTTTTTTTTTCCCATTTAGCCCAGATCTTTTTAAATTTTACAAGCTGCAATCTACCTGAAAAAGTAATTTTTTACATTCTTTAAAATACCGAATGAACATTTAGACTCTGAGTCCATGTCCACTGAGTACAAAAATCCAAATACTCATTCCACTTAAAAGGTAGACCTTTAGACTTGGACCTTTAATTAAAATCATTCTGCTATAAAAATGTAACTGACAATTAATTTTTATGACATTGTATTTATCCCAGAAAAATGTAACAATGTCTTTGCTGTCCCTTTTCTGGTGTTTTTTCCTTTTACTTGCTCTTCTGGAGTTTTATGACAGAAATAAAAATAGGCAGAGCTCATTAACATGGTACCACTGCTAAGTGATAGAATATATTAAAATCTGAAGTCTTTCTTCAATCAGTAATATTTTATGTGAGGTAACTTATATTACGACCTTTGACTATTCTCAATATTCCCAACTACATTGTTTGTTTCTTTATGTTAGCACTGACCACAGACAAACAATACAAAACTAGCATTAGCTCACTAGCTTGATAGCTAACAGTGCAAAGAAACAGCTTAGTATGATCTAAAGTTATTAAAAGCTGAGAATTTTCCTGCCATTAGTACATCTGTCTGTTGTCAACTCATTTTTGAAATCCTCAACTTTTAGATGTCTTGTAAACAGCACCAGCTTCCCATGAAACATTTTCTCTTCCATCTCCTCTGCTCCTTTGCCTGACATTGTGCTGGGCACCAACGTTACAAAAAAGAAGCAACCTGATTGGCTCTCTTGTGAACATTTCAAGTGCCTTTTGGTTCACAGATAGAACCTTATAATACCAAGTTAAAGCTTTGCAGATAGAACCTTATTATTAACAGCCAAAATTACATATAATTGAAAAAAATCTCTTACATATTGTTAAGTGGTCAGAGAATAAGAATATGACAATAAGTCAGTTTTGTCAAAACATGTCAGACAGAACCTGATAATTCTAAGGGGACGACACGTTGACAGGCATAAAATGGTATTTTTGCACCAATAAGGTGATTCCCAAAGAGCTAATAGCTGAAAACTTGGCATATCTTGGCATGGTGTGCAGTGTCCTTTAAAAAAAATTGGAAAAGTGGAGGACAAAAGAAGATGTGACAGGCAAAAAAGTATTTGCAGCAAATGAACAGTATTGGAAAATCATTAAGTCTTTAAGAAATAGTAAAAAATCCAGCAAAGACCTCACACAGCACCTGAGAGATGTATCATACCCTTCAGTTGGTCCATCTATTGTTCACTGAAGCCTCATCAGAGATGCGTGGCTGCCAAGAAGTCATTCCTAAGGAAGGGAAATGGGGAGGAAAGGCGGAGAGGTATGCCACATGATAAAATAAGTGGATTGAAAATCTGTGGCAACAGGTTTGATTTTTTTAACTCTATTTCCAGATATGTTTGCTAATTTCAATAAATCGCTGCAGCTGTTTCCCATTTTCCAAAAGAAATATAAAGCAGTGAGGGGTGGATATACCACAGCTGTTCAGGTTCTCACTCGAGAAACGTTCCTTTTGTCTTTGTTTTCTTTACTTCAGGTCGAGTGTCACCTTCTCCTTCTCAGGAAAGTTTATGTTCTTCTAAATCTGACACTGATACTGGGGTGAGTGATAACGCCAACAGAAAATTGGACATTTTTTAAACTGTCTTTGTTTTCATGTGAGACTGCTTTCCTAAATCATATTTTTTATTGTAGGCAAGTTGTATTCCAGAGGACCCAGACACAGAAGATAGAAATGCCCCTTTCCGTCAGGTCCCTTTCTGCAAGTACAAGGGTCACACAGCTGATCTTTTGGACTTGTCCTGGTCAAAGGTGATTAAAGTCCTCTGTTTATTTTATTTATTTATTTTTGTACCCCCACACATTTTTACTGTCTGTGGTCTCACCTTTTCTGCTTTTGTGTCTGTACAGAATTTTTTCCTGCTCTCCTCTTCCATGGATAAAACAGTCAGGTTATGGCACATATCCAGACGAGAGTGTCTCTGCTGCTTTCAGCACATTGATTTTGTCACAGCTATCGCTTTCCATCCCAGGGTATGTTAAATCACCTTGCATTACTTTTCTCAGCACAAATCATACACATGTTAATTTCATCTCCCAGGCTGTATTTATAGTAACTGTTCTCGTTACCCAGGACGACAGGTACTTTTTAAGTGGCTCACTCGATGGAAAACTACGGCTCTGGAACATTCCAGACAAGAAGGTGGCTCTGTGGAATGAGGTGGATGGTCAAACCCGGCTCATCACTGCTGCAAACTTCTGCCAAAATGGGAAATACGCAGTGATTGGCACCTACGATGGCCGTTGCATCTTCTATGACACAGAGGTATCCATATATGCTGCTTTATTCAGCCTGTACATGGTTTAATTATTTCTTTATAATCCTATTGAAAGATATATATTTTTCTGTTTGCACATTTTAATTCTTTTTAGCGTCTGAAATACCACACTCAAATTCATGTGCGGTCCACCAGAGGAAGGAACAAAGTTGGACGCAAGATCACTGGCATTGAACCACTGCCTGGAGAAAATAAGGTAACATGTGGCCATCACTACAAATACATCTACAGTATGTTAGTATAACAAGTCGTTCCAGTAACACTTATTAAACGCAAATGGTAAACTCTGCCCTTTCCCCGTAGATTTTGGTGACTTCAAATGATTCCCGCATTCGCCTTTATGACCTGAGAGACTTGTCTTTATCAATGAAGTACAAGGGTTATGTCAACAGTAGCAGCCAGATTAAGGCCAGCTTCAGGTAAGGGTGTGCCTTTCAAGTCCATCTCCAGAAGCTTATAGCTGCAGCTGTAAGTTGTGCTAGTGGCCATTTATTACCTCTAAACTCTGCTTCTCATAGTTTTTTTGTCAGTTTCTAATCTTAACTAGGGCAGAAGCTCTTTTATTGTATTTGTGCAGCATGTTGGAGTAAACCTGTGTGGCTGTCTTCCTATAGTCACAACTACTCCTTCATAGTAAGTGGCTCAGAGGACAAGTACATATACGTCTGGAGCACTTACCATGACCAGAGCAAATTCACATCTGTACGGCGGGACCGCAATGACTTCTGGGAAGGGATTAAAGGTAACTGTGTTAGCATTAAGCAGTAAAGAGCATTTAACGTAAGCAACCTAGTTTGATCGTTCCATAGCGACAGGACCGTCAGTAAAGTGTTTTCCCTTTCAGCACACAATGCAGTGGTGACCTCGGCCATTTTTGCACCCCACCCAGGCCTTATTGTCCCACAGGAGACTGGTGCAGAGAAACCAGAAGCAGAGTGTAAGAGCGTGGACTCCACAGACTCTGAAACAATACCCTCAGGTGTGCCCGCTTGAATTTATGTATGGTCCCAGATTTCTAAAAGCAGCACTACTCAGTGGTGTAAAATTGCATTGCTGTTTTCTCTTTGCAGGAGCACTAAAGACAGATCACACAGAAGTTCTTCTTTCTGCTGACTTCACTGGAGCGATCAAGGTTTTTATCAATGTAAAGAAGTACTGAACACTTCAGAGGCTCTTGGCTTTAAGGGTTCAGGCCTGTCTGAGTGATCAGTCCTAAAGATGGAGGACAACTCATCAGGAGCCATATAAGGTCACTGAGTACCTAATGGTACTGAGACAGAGTTGTCTGTAGTAGCTGTTTTGGGGGAACAGGGACCCTAAAATAAAAGGGAATAGGTGGAATAAATAGACTTTACAAAATGGACAAAGTGAGGTTCCTTACTGCATTTGTTTGTTTGTTTTTTTTAATCTTTGATACCAGACAACTGTGAGTGTGGTCTGAACAAGAGATCTGGACATGTCAGGCGTGTGAACAGAAATGAACTTGTTCAGATACCCATGTGAACATTTTCCAGCTGTATGGTCTGGAGTATGGCTAGAAGACTATCCGTGACAGTATGGGCACCTTACATTTTCTTCGGCTACCACATTTCAGAAAAAATTAATCTCTTAAGAGAAGCAAGACACTGATATTGATCAGATTTTAATGTCTTGTGTTTAAGACGCGTTTGTCTCGAGGTGTCTAAAGTTGGATTGTAATGTTAGTTACAAAATATTTGTGCCTACAGAATCTAGATTGCTTTCTGAATTACACTTCTAAAGCTTTCCTCTTAATATATCAAACATTTCAGATGATAACAGAAAATCTTCAGTGCAGGAGCTTTCTAATGATCGGGGCTGGGCATTTCAAATTCGCGTTTCAGAACCAGTGTTGGCTCAAGTACTTTTGATACATTTCTTTGTTCAATGAAAGCACATTTCATTCTCTAAGATAATTCTGTAAATTTACTGTGTAACATTGCATACTTGCTGCTTTTGTAAACAAATGCTCTATTACTTTCCTCAATAAAAATCCACACAAACTAGAGGAGCGCATGTCCTCAAATCATTGCCAACAACTCAAAGAAAACATTTTGATGCTCGTCTCTACCAGTCACGTCCTCCACAAACACTATCACCAAGGGTGATTTATTTAGTGTCAGAACTTTACAGCAACACTTTTGTTTTTTTAAACCAAACATTAAAACAAAAATAAATATAATTACAGTGTTCATTCTTCATCATATAAAAGTGTAATGAATCTTGCATGGAGTGTTTTAGTTATGACTGAGAGCAGACACGTTGGTCTGTTTGAAGGAGCGCTGCAGAAGTGTGTAACCCGTGGACACCAGGTGGTCACTGCAGAGCAGAGTCAGTGTTTGCTCTTCTTTGCTTTCTTGTGGGAGCGATGCGGTGACCGTGACCTGGATTTGCCGGCCTTGCGGTCCGGAGATGGTGATCGGGAACGTTTGGACCATTTGGGAGACCTCATCCTGATAAACAGAACATAACAAAATGACTAAGGTAACACCCAGGATGAATGCTGCGACAAAAATCTCACAGTTCACTTACTTTAAAGGAGAGATGCTCCTTGATTTCTGGGGCTGGTGTCCAGAGTCATTACTACGCCTTCTGTCCCCATCTTCATTTCTTTTGCTCTTTTCTTTGCTCCTCCTGTCATCCTTTGACCTCTCTTTGGATTTTGATATTGATCTCTCATTCTTCTCTTCATCTTTTTGAAACTCCTACAGTAGACAGCAAACACATCCAAATAAATTTGTAGTTATGCATCTTAAGATGTAACTCACAAACCTGCTCATTCAGGATTAATGGGAGTGTCTTTCCAAGGGGTCCGGTGTAACAAATATAACCGACCTGAAACTTTTAAAATAAGAAAAGAAAGTAACTTCTTTTCTTTTTTTTAAATAGCTGGACTTTGGTCTGTTTGTGGACAAAAGTAATACTGCATCAAAATGCAGAATTATTAAGAATCAGTGCATTAGAACAGTAGAAGCCAAACAGAACTTGAAGCAACATTTCTTACTTAAGTACTAAATATAAACAATACTACAGAAAGCAAACTGTGTATGATCAAACAAAAACCACCAGCACCTTAGTAACAAACCAACACGCAGTTATAACCCTTACCAATAGATGGTGCAAGTTAGACAGAAATCTGCAACTCTGGCACTGCAATATCATTATTGTTTTAACTGTGACAGCTAACTATTTTGATATATATGATTATGCATTTTGCCCCATAATGTTCATTATTAAAGGAAGTGCTTCTATTATAACCCAGTGACTATCACATTTTGCTTTAGGGTCTTATTCCTCCACCGGTAAAATACCACACAAAATGAACTTAAAACCAAACTAACAGAAGCAGCCCGTCGACCCACCTTCTGTAGCAGTTTGTTTCTGTAGTGCTCCACTTGTTGCTGTATGCTCATTCCAGACTTCTTCTGCCTTTTGCCAGACTCCAGCTCATCTTGGATCTTCATAACCTTTACCTGTGTTAGAGAAAGCTAATCAGTTCTGAACATGCATCAACTAGAATTTGACCTATTTTCAAACATTGATGATGCTACTCACTGGAGGCAACAAGTGTAGACTAAAGCTGTTTATTTCTGTCAAAGTAAATATTGAAGAGTGTGTGTGTGTGGGGGGGGGGGGTCTAAAAGTAAAGAGTTTTCAGCAAATCTAACTTTTACAAAGATGTTTTTGAACAAATGTTTACTTGCCTCTAGCTCTCTCAGCCTTTTCCTTTTGCTTTCAGACATCTGAAATCTTCTGAGCGAGCTCTGAAAAACTGCACTGTCATAGTTTGACAGACTGCAGGAGTCGGCACTACTGTCACTCTCAGAGTCTTCGTCTCCATCTTGTGAGTTGCCACTATTGACAGGAAGGAGACCCATTTGACCACAGTCTATTCTTTTTCACAAATATACAAAGGAGGTGATGCACTGACACCAGATACTCAGGCCTTACCTCACATTCGCTTCATTGTCACCGTCTTGCTCCGCCACGTTGTCCCACTTAGATTCAGACTTTGCTACGAGAGATAAGAGGATAATAAGTAAGATGATAGGGGCAGACTAATGGTGCAGCAACATCCTGACATGTTTTACCTTGAGAAAACATCCCAGTATCACTCATGTTCTCCCACTTAGACAAAGGCACACTTGCGAGAGGAACACTGCCTTCATCTACTGGGGAGATAAAACAGCAACAGGGTTAGGACAAGGACACGTCATCCTTGAAATGCTGTGAGTTAGATCACGATAACAGTTTGTCTGCTTTTTAATGATGGCCAAATGTAGCACAAATCTGTTCCTACTGAGATCAAAATACACCCTCATTAGTTAGCCCTCAGGAGGTTGGATCAGTGTACTGATGCATCAGCTGGGTGGACACACCAAACTGCAGACTTGTGTTTATAGAGAAAAAAAAAAAGACTACTAATATGCTGTGGACTCACAAGGCATCCCGTCAATATCATCAGCAGTGACCCCTAATGGAACACCATCTATGTCATCAACGGGGACCCCATCCAGAGGGTCCCAGCCCAAAGGGCAGCCATCCAGGTCATCCGCAGGAGTTCTGTCCAAAGGTACACCATCTATAGGTGTGCTGTCCATTGGTGCACCATCAATATCACAGGATACTTCCTGCAAAGAGACAAAGAAATAAATTTACATCAATTTATATTTTATAACATGAAGGGCTGCCCATATCGTTTAAGTGGCAGTAATAAGGGGATAAATATTCAGCTCACCTCTGCAATCTCTGTCGGCTCCTCCCCTGCTTTAGCAAAGCCAAGAAAGATATTTTGAAGGTGGATTAGATAAGGCTCTGGGTAAATGGCCCAGTCCTCCCATGCTCGGAAACAACTCATGACCTTTTGCTGTGGAGGGAGAGAGAGAGAGATGAAAATGTGTCATGAAAATGAAAATGTGTCGTCCTATTTGTGGTAAACGTCCTTGTACGAAAGGCAAACAAAAGCCACGATTACCTTAAACAGCTCCGCCTGCAGCCTGGCTTGTATGTTTTTGTGCGCCGTGTTAAGGTCTCCAAATATCTGCGGTAGCTTTGTTTCAAAACTAGAAAGACGAGAGAAAAACTTTAAGATGGTCAGATGAAGGAGAAATGATATATTATCAGATTGTTGACGCCGAACTGAGGGAAAGTCTCTTACTATTTCCGATAATATGAGGCACCGGCTACTTTGGCACATGAATTGTGCAAGATGTCTGACACAAGATACAATCTAGCAATCTGTGGGAACAAGGGGAAAACAAAAAAGCTCAATATGACTTGGATATTTTAGCTTTATAGACATTCTGTGTAACATTGTTTATATAAAGACATAGAGCAAACTGCCTTCTTCTGAAGGGACGTCTGGAGCAAGGAGAATGAGTCGGAGATGTGTCCCACTACTTCCTCTGCTGCGTCTGCTCGGTCTAGACAGAACAGCATGGCATTGGCAATATCATCTCTGCTCGGAGTGAGCTCCTTAAGCAACAACTCCAGTCGCTGTCTGTGTCTGAAAGATGTTTACAGAAGGATAATGTTCAGTTCGAAAGTTACAAGAATGAATGCCGCCATGTCCACTAGATGACTTACTCAGCTCTGAGCTGCCCTTTCTTCACCTCCTCCTCATGGGAAACATCATCTTCTACCTCTGCCCTTTCTTCGCCCCTCTGAGAGTAGCTGTTTAAAGAGGGAGGTCTCCACAGAGAGCCTCCTCGGAACATGCGAAAATCTGACGTCTTCCACTCTGTCGGGGACTCTCCCTGCAGTAGGGATGAAAACCAGACCCAAAAAAAAAAGCAAACTTGAATCTGAATGACCCGCTTCTCACAGGAATCACAGGTTTGAGTTGCAGTTTTTAAGAAACATAGACATACCTGAAGAATGGAGAACAGTCTCCAGCGATAGTACACATGATCTTGGCTTTTGTTGTCAAAAAGGAACCTGAGACAATAACAAATACATAAATTAAATATAATGCACTTTGCTCTAAATTAAGACCAGCACGAGTCCAAGTAGAGCCCACCTACCTGTAATCTGGATTGTTTTTCTCTTTGTTCATAATTATGGCTTCAAACACAGGACCTTCACGCACCACAAACTCTATCATCCTGTGAATAAGGAACAACAGGTTCCTGTGGGGACAGAGGGGTGTATCAGAGCAAGGTTTAAGTCCAAACTCCCAATGCTGTATAATCACACTATACTGTGCTACAGCATGCCCAAATTTAATAAAAAGACTGCCCATGTGGCACTGCACACAGACAATGTATCAGTGCATTTTAATATTCCTAGGTGCGTCTATGAAAGGAGAAGAAACGACACAAACCACCACATCTCTTCATGACTCATGCTGTAAGGATTAAAGCCCCAATGCAAAATTTAACATTAGCCATTAATCATGAAGACTCAAAACACCAAACACACGAGAATCTGGAGGCTGTATTATATTTCACCTCTGTAAGGCTTTTGTTAAAAAAAAAAAAAGAAAAAATAAAGAGGCCGGGCTCATCTACAAAATGAATTCATGATTGTTGAATATTGCTATATCAAAATGTCTGATATCAAGTGGTTAGTGTAGATTGGGGCTGCAGTCCTGAAACCTGTTTGAACTTGAGCGTGGGTTCGTCCAAAGTTGTGTCTGATCTACCGCTTTAGTTACGCTTTCTTGTTACTCTCTCCTCTGACCTGAGGCAGCAGCTGGCTTGATTTGTGGCACACTGAGCAAGTATTAAATCTACATGCCTTCTAGCTGTATCGTCTGCAGTGTCTCAGCCTACCCATGGGAAACCCAGGGCTTGGGTTTTGGTATAAAATACAGGAGCCAACAAATATTTACAACTACTGCAATTCAATGTTTAACAGTAACACTAACTTACGGCAGAAATACAACCTCAAGCCATTAGGACCTTTGACATGTGTGAGGAAAAACCTAACTCTGCCCTTAAAAGCGATTACATTTGGCCGATCTCCCCCTCAAGATTCCTGTGCACCTTTGGGCTGCTTCCAGTGCAGGTGCTCCTTTTAGCTCAATCCATAGTCCTTGTTCTGACCACCTGCAAGTGCCCACGTGCGATGGGCCGCAATCTTTTGCAGAGAGAAAGCATCAACTTCAAATGGGTCTGATTTTTATGTTGAGGATCATCATTGGTGATGAGAGCCGAGTCTCGGGCTCAGACTCTCCACATTGACCAAAGTGGACGGTTCCTCATTAGCTCATGAGTGCAACCAGGGCTGCTCCTGAGAAGCTAAAAGAAGCAGCCTCTTCCTTCTTCTTTTTTTGGAATATTGTCAGGATTACGTGCTGTGGACTGTGTACATGTACCACCGTGGGAAGACACACAGCACACTAAAGAGGCAACAGTATTTATTTTGGCCACAACGTCACAGTCTTCGCGTGCTGCTGAAGGCTTGAAGTGCAAATGGCCAGAACAGGTCTGAGCATGTAGCATTGTTAAAAAACAGCATCCTTCCTGGAAATGGTTTACCGCTTCCCAGGGAGACTTCCTATGAGGGGAAGGTGGCCAAATTGAAATTTAAAAATTTCTTTTTTTATTTGTTTATTTTTTTGGGGGGGGGGGTCACGGTGCTTTATGAGCACACCTCTGACAAATTGCAGATGTCAAAATATCCACCCACTTACAACAACTCCAAAATAACTCTGGGTTGTCAAGTGCAGCTCTAACAGCTCTAAGACCTGGGACTTCCTGCCTCACAGGATACATGTGGATTAAAGAACAGTGCACCACAGCCTCTGTCCTATAACACTTGTGTTATAACAGCTGGTCAGCAATAATAAGAAGAGTGTGTGTACCTTTCGGTTGGGATAACCACTTTGACTACGGCTTCGGACAGAGTCTGTTTGTGAAGTCAAACCAAATAGTGAAAACGTTAAAAAGTGAGTACTTGTACAGATGAAACACTGCAGGGTACATACAGCATAGAAAACGATGAGAGCATTCATAGTCAGTGAAATAGATAGGGTGACACAGCTGTAGTCCTCCAGTAAATTACTGTAAACACTAAATCATATATACAAGCTGATTTGTTCATTGCCATATTCTTGTAGTCTGGAACGACAGTGCAAGGACATGTGATTAATATGACAGCTGAACCATAGACTGTATATAAAGGATGGTGTGGCTTATTGCTTTATGGTTTGACTACAGTTTTTAAGCCTTGAGTTGAGGGTTTGGGCTGTTATGGGGGTAATGATTTGTCAATCAGCAGGTAGCTTTAGTATATTGTCTATTTTGCTCTAGATATGACCACAATGTAAAAACTGTTTACTAAGCAGTATTAAACAGGACCTGAAATCATAGTTCGAGACTATAAATGAATTAGGAAAATGCTGGGGTCATGAATCCAGAGGGAAATAATGACATTTTATAAAATACTTCTTCTCGCTACTTCAATCAAATAAAAGGAGTTGCCCCCTGCTGGCCATCAGAAAGAATGCAGGTTTAGGGCACTTTTCCTTTCATTTTAAAACTCAGAGGCTACATCCATCTTTAATATACAGTTTGAAATTTAACAAACTTTTTTTTTTTTGGAAAAAACAATCTCTGAAAAATTACACTTTTGTTTCTTAGGCACAGATTGACCAGCTAGTGAGTTAGCCACTAGCTGTAGTTTAGTAAATTTAAATTAACACTAAGTCCAAACATTGATAAAAACAAAAAAAAGGTTCAGCAAGTCTTCAAAAGTGAATTTTGCTTTGACTTTCTTGTTCCTAATCTGATACATCACCATCCAAATACAATAATTACTAATTAAGACCAAGTACTCGTGGATGAGATTTTACCTTGTCAAGCTCTTTTTTAGACATGCCCAGTGGCTTTGTAAAGTCATTGCGGAAGCGATCCCTGGGCTGAGCATTGAAAGGAAGGCCAGATGGGGGTGGCGGTGTGGCTCTCACTCCCACCGGTGTGTAGAGAGGCTGAGGTGGAATACGAGCTGGTTTTCCCCATCCCAGCTTCATCTCAAAGCCCATAATTACTTTACCTACGAAGCAAAACATGTATTTGTGCCACACAACCATACAGTAAGAAGATGATACATGGCAGAAGTGTTTTTAAGAGTCAGCTGCACCGTCAAGCGCAGCCAAGGCTCGCTCTGCATCTTTCCGTGTCATGAAAGCCACGAATGCTCGGTTTGAGGTTCTGCAGCGCTCCTCGTCTGTTCGGGGCCACATAATCTTCACGCTGGCCAGGGGACCATACTTACAAAACTCTTTACAGAGCATCTCTTCATTCATCTGAAAAGTAAGAAAAATTAGAAGTGAGGGTTGCACATGAGGAAAATGCTGAACTGAAGCCAGTGTGCACCTTTACCTTCGGGCTTATGCAGTTAATGTAGAGGTTAGTGGTGGTTGGCACTGTTAGGTCATCGTATAACGCTGTAGGGTGGAGAAGGGTCGATGTTAACGCAATTTGAAAGTTGGCAAATCTTTCAACTGATGAAACTGTGATATCAAAAGGAGGGCTTTTACTTGATCGTCCTGATAATGGCAAGTCCAAATCACCGTGTGCTCCTCCACCGGAGTCATTTTTCTTCCTTTTATGTCTCTCTTCACGCTCTTCTTGTATTCTGCAATTTTTTTTAAGATACACAAATTTCATGGAAACATGACCTCTAGCACATTTGTGGGGACCCCCCCGAACAAACAACTTACAGCTTAAGTTCTTCTTTGAACAGTTCGAGATTACTCTTCTTCTTCTCTTCTGTCTTTCTTTTATATGTCTGTTAAACAAACAGGTGGTTATTACAACTGAATGACTTTACATTTCAAATCAAACACTGAAAGCTAAGCGTGACAGGACAGTATTTTTTCATTAACACTTAAATCCGTAATTATATGTTTACATTAAAAAAAAGAAAGAATAAACTTACAGACTTTTTGCTTTCAGAAACAGATGAGACATGCTGGGACACAGGGCTGAACTTGGTAGCAGGCTGGTAGAGTTTAGTTTTCTTGACCTCTGCTGCTTCCTCCTCTGCAAAGATTTAAGGCAGTTTTAAGGTAGTTTTCCACAGTATATGGAAAGTAGTATGTGTATTGTTTGTGTAATTTTCATCACTATTACGTGACCCTCAGCAGAATATCAGAACAGCTTCTGGGCACTGGTCCCAATTCATATAAACTCACTGCCTTTAGGTTTTTCCGCTGATAAGAACTAAATGGGAGGTTTCAGGATTCAGAATTGGGAGAGATTGTATTTTTTTTTTTTTTAAAGTAAACTTATAATGGACTGAACTGATCCCAGAGTTTACAGAGTCACTGAATTTTATTAAGTCAATTCAGAACATATGGACCCTGAAAAATCAGGACGGTGAACTATTTCACTGCTGAGTCAGGTACTCCGTTCATTATTATTTTAAACAGGTAACTCGCAATTCAGCTTGGTCCTGCCATCCCATGCTGAAAGAGAGGAACATAACTGCGATGTGGCTGAATCATATTATAAAACGGATGTTGTGAAAGTCCCAGCTGCTCACCTTTAGTTGCATTCACAATACCTCCACGGACAAAAGTTTTCACTCTACTTTTCTCGCTGGTCTCAAATGAAGCCAAAAACTCTTCAAATACCTCTGCTGCTTTTTCTTCTTCCTAGCCAGACAGGAAACAACAAAACACATACGCTGTTTGTATTTATTCCTTACCTTTACATGGATTTATTTCATCCATATATTAAAAAAAAAACACACTGCCCCAAACCCCCTGTACCTTTTTTTTGAGCTCCTCTTGTTCTTTCTTTGTGAGTGTTTTCGTTGGAGGGGCTGGTTTTCCCTTTCTGTCTGCCATGCTCACAAACAATACTAAACATGGGTGAAAAGGTTCATGTTAAAATGCCCTTCCACCGGTAGCTTAGAAGCAATTTCAGAAGTTTAAAAATGCCTAACATCCTTGAAAGCAGTCTGCAGCATGTGCACGCTCAGATGATGATAATTAATCTTTATAGAGCTCTCTGCTCCTCTGGGCCCACAGCAGGCATGCACTAAAGGGCAAAGTCATCTGGAGTCATCTTACCTATTTTGTGTCACTTATGGCATCCTTTCTTTGGTCAGATACGGACTATTGAGGAGGAAAACAGAGCATTAATTGCCAAATAATAGAAACAACACACAAAAATCTAGTGCTACTCATCACTACCCACACACAGTGCTAACCTATGGCCACAGGGGGTGGACACTTGGGGTGTTTACAACCCTCAAGTTAGACAGTTAAAGCCAAGAAGATGAAGTGCATTAAATAAAGAGGCTCTTTAAACAGCATATGCACGACCCTCTAACACGGAAGCTGCTCAGGTCCACCTGGAGCAAAAATAAACGTGTTTAAAAGGCCTGGACAAAACACAGGCTACCACTTCACTTTGCTAATGTTAGCTAACGTGATGAGCTAACCCAGCTTTAACCTTCACATGAGTAACGCCAGAGCTGATATTTCCTCCATCAGCCACGATCCTAGTAATTGAGCAACTCACACTGATTCGCATCTTTCATAATCGCTAACATCTCCTCGGTGCTAACACTCACAGAGACATCAGACACTCTTAGCTAGCTAACATAACTGTCTTTTTATGATGGTCTGAAACGCCGCAAAGCGCCGACTGACCGCGCAGGACAAACGTTAAGCCACAATGCACACACACAGCTCGACAAAACCGCAACTTACAACGTGTGTCGAGCTACTGCTTCACAATTTGTTTGCAACTGACAAGTGTTTTCGATCACATCATGCTATCACGAAGCGAATGGTGCTCCTGAGAGGGAACGCCTGCTCGGCTCGGCTCTGCTTGGTCCGCACCTTTTTAAAGGAGTCCGTCTCTCCGCGCTCACACCCGCCTTCATTACGGACACTTCCCCGCCAGGTCCCTTTCTTTCTTCTGCTCGCTGCTACAGTTTTGCCTCCTCGTGCCCAGGTGTGTTGTGGTCACCTGCCGGAGGGGTTTTCATGAATGTAAGACCGAACTTAACTTGTGTGTGAACTTAAATGATACCAGCTAATCAGAGTGTTATAGAAAATTATACCAAATTTAGGCCGATTAGATTATCAAGCCTGATTTGAAAACAAGACATCCTTTTCTGACACATGGTCAGAGGAGCACATGGTATGAGAAGAAAGTAAAAATATTTGCCCTAGTTATATTTAAAATGACATTAACTGTAAATAAAAATACAGGTGTGTATGAAGTATTAGAAAGGGGTTTTGTCGGGCTTTATGAAGTTATTCTTTTATTTTGCATTCTCAGAAATTCAGTTTTTCTTTTCATTTCTGCAGGGCAATGTTGTGCGATAAGGTATACTTCTTCAGGGAGACTTTATAGGGTTAGGGTACCTTAGGTAAGGTAACTCTACCCTACCTTTCAAAAAGCTTTGTCTTTCATTTGATAGACATGCCAGTGGTGACATGCTGGCTGCTCTGCAGACGCGACTGTACTCAGACTGGGATGACAAAAAGCGACCACATGCATTTGTATGCATTTAGGTCCCAAACTGCACAAAGTCTGCAAATCCAAAAAAAGAAAGCAAGAGGAGAGAACAAACCAGTGGTGGGATATTGCAAAAGTATGAGTAGAAGAGGAAGACACAGGGATCCACAACTCCCAATCCAAATCAGGATGTCCACAATGCATCACACTGGCCAACAATATGTGACAACAAGGGAAGATGCAGGGTTCACCAAAAGTGATGTGAAGTGTAATGTGCACCTCTGTTTTATAGCACAGAAGAACTGTTTTGTGATGTTTCACACAGGGTGACAGCAATGTCTCACAGCATGAGACTCATCATATGACGACACTGGGCAACACGAACCTAAGCTTATATCAAGTCATATATGTTCCAAGTGTTTTTCAATTCTTTGTTTCATGATTTGTTGACATTTTTGGAAGATTTTCTGATGTTTTTATTGCTCAAACAGTTGTTTCAGCATGGTGTCCGATGCTTTCTTAAAAAAAAAAAGGAAACTGGACAAGTGGAAGACAAACAAAGAAGTGTCAGGCCTAAAAAAACAGTATCCGAAAGTCATATTTTTAAGAAATAAAAAAAAATCCAGCAAACCCTGCATTTTATTGAATTGTTTTTAAGCCTAGTAATTGGCTAAATTAATATTCAGTAAACTGACTTAAGTTATATACATTTGCTTATCTTCTTCCACATTTTAATAACACAAATTAGACCATATGAAAACACACTGTTTTTTGCTGCCTATATTTTTACTGTTTTAAATATGCTAACAGCCTCCTGCTGCCTGTTGCAATCTATATGGACATCTTCACCTTTCTGCACTCATTGGTGGCTGAAGAACTGTAAAATATTATTTTATAATATTAAATATTATATTTAAATGAACATCTTCTATATTACCAAAGATTCTTTACTACTAGCTGACAATGGGCAGTAGCTGAGGATTCTTTTAGAACCACTCACTACACAGAAAACTATTTTGGCAAATTTTACATAAATTACTAAAACTAAAAATAATGATTTTGCAGAAAAATGTTCCCCATCAGTGTTATATGGATCAGCATTACTGCTGAAGACGTCTAAGGCTGAGCTCATTGCGAACATTTCATCCTCTGTTTAATCTACAGTAATGCCTCATGTTCTATAAACTACATGTTTGTAGTGGCTGTGCTGTGAGGATCACACATCTCTGGGGGGAAAAGCTGGCTGAGCCTACACCTGTTCAACTCACCTGCTTAAAAACGTCTCCATACTGCACTCCAATTCTCTACATCACACATATAGGCGTGGTCAGTAAGAGGAAACCCATCTGTTACAATAGTAAATCACAAAACCTTGTCTAGTTGCTAACGCTAGCCAGCTCTGGTTCTGCACAGAGTGCGGCTCCTAACTGATCTCAGAGCAGTGAAAGCAGAGCTAGTGGCAGCGTGTGTAGCAGCTGATCTCCCATCAATCTCTGTCAGAGACCGGAGGTTTAAACAGAAAAGGCTGCTGGACTCTCAGCTTTTCAAGCTCCAGTCATTGCTTTTCAGGACTTGGGCCCTGCCCCTTAGTTCCAGTGAAAGGAACTCTTAATGCATCCGTACACTGAGACATTTTGGACAATTTTATGTTCCCAACTTTGTGGGAACAGTTTGGGGATGGCCCCTTCCTGTTCCGACATGACTGTGCACAGTGCACAAAGCAAGGACCATAAAGACATGGATGAGTGAGTTTGGTGTAGAAGAACTTGACTGGCCTGCAGAGAGTCCTGACCTCAACCTGATGAAACACTCCATCCATCCATCCATCCATTCTCTTCCACTTATCCTGTTCAGGGTGGCTGGAGCCTATCCCAGTTGTCACAGGGCGAGAGGCGAAGTACACCCTGTTCGGGTCACCAGCGTGTCGCAGGGCTAACACAGAAAGACAGACATTTGTATGTACTTGTGGTTATGATTGGCATGTTAGAAAAACACATGTAAATTGTTTATTATGAATTTCTATCACATTCTAACTTTGAGCATGTACTTTTAAGATTTCCATATTACTTGTCTGTTCTGACAGTTCAAGAATATTATTATTAACTTTATTGTTGACTGCTTTGGGAGGCAATGCCCTAATAATAACACATCAAGTGCCTAGTGTATAATATGAAAACTTTGAACAAAGGTAACAGCTTTGAGAATGAAGTATTGTGGAGAAGCAAGGTCCGAGGAAGCAACACTTTTGAAAATTTGTGTCGTCTGAGACACTAATTTAATTTCACTCACATTCCTTATCTACATATGATGTGCATTTCACTCTTTTTATTGACCGTTTTTTAAAGATAAAAATCATCCTGTGCTTATCAGAAGTCGAAGAATTTCATTTTGCTAAACAATTTTCTACCTTGGATTCAAAAATAAAAACAATGCAGGTGTAATAAATTACTTACATCAAAATGAAATTACATTAAGGATTATTTCTGCCACAGATTGACGTGAATGACACTGAGAATAATAAAAATCAGTAATAAAGGAATAAAAATCATCTTCAGATCATCACTGCTGACCAAATATTTCTTTATTGTAATACTGTCATGGTAAGTTCAACATCTCTAGATAGGTTAATTAAAATTGAATTAAAATATATTTGGAATAATTTTATGTTGGCACAGATCTTTATAAAAACTGTGGCCATCGTGTAAATGATGGTTACGTGATGCGGGACTTTGTCTCTCTCATAGTTTCATTTTTTGCCCAGTTTAAATAAATGCACACACACCACAGCTGATTGTCAAACTTGGGCTCCTTCACACTAGAGTTCATGAGAACTCTTCAGGGTTGTATGTTCAGCTTACTACTCGTCATGCTACTATGACTGCATCCCCTCACATGGAAAGAGGTCTTTTGTGAAGTTACTCTTTTGAGCCTCTGAATAACGGGGACTCTGATTATTCAGTTAATTGGTTATAATTCCTAAACAATTAATGCAATACTTTTATAATAACCCCTTGAATTAAAGTTGAAAATGTGCACTTGATTTAGAATCCACTGTGGTGGTGTTCAAGCACAAAATTACAAAAAAGAAGGTATCATTGTCCATTAAAAATGCAATAGAATTAAATATAGGAAGTTTTAGTTATTGGGCCACCACAGATCTAAATAACAGTCAAACTGCTTCTTGCCAGAGTCTCTAAGTGCTTAAAATGTACTGCTTCATTCTTTTTCCATTGCAAACTTTATCCAAAAATAAAATGTGCATAATACGTAATATCTGAAAAATTTGTCCCATAAAAACTCCTAAACCTTGTGGAAAACATTCCCAGAACATTTGAAGCTGTTATAGCTGCAAAACATGTGCCTACATCATATTAAACCCTTTGGATTAAGAATTTGCAAGTTCATATGTGTGTGAAGGAAGATGAATGAATACTTTTGGCAATATAGTGTAACTATTAAGTTTGCCCTTCTTTTGGTTGCTCCCTTTTGGGTCACTACTGCAGATCTCCGGCATCCACACCAACCCTCTGCATGTCCTCCTTCATGACATCCTTGAATCTTCTTTGTGGTATTCCTCTTTTCCTACCACCTGGCAGCTCCATATTCAACAGATTTTAACATCTTCAGCTCTGTCACCTTCAGTTTGGCCTCCTGTTTTTTTGTCAGTGCCACCATCTCCATACATTTTCTTAACCACTTGTTCAATTCAGGGTTGCAGGGGGGCTGGAGCCTGTCCCAGGTATTGGGCAAAAGGCAGAATGCTTTTTTTCACTTTGAAAAGCTGATCCCTAAACTAAACCCACAAATAGATTTCTTGTGAGGTTTATGTGTCCTGTTTCCCCCCCAGAGTCAGTATCTGCTGTACGATTATGGTATCATTATGAACGTGTGTTTATCATAATGAATGTGGCAACAGGTAGCCTGGTAATTACAGAATGAATTATTTGAGGTATTAATATTGTGCTCTGGGGCTTTAGGATTTACAGAATACACAGAATTGCCCGGCTTGCTGCCTGTACGTCGAAGTTTTCACCGGTGGACGAGAGGGTTGTTTCATTGCACCATCAGGCCAGGGAACGGGTCCTGACTGTTGTTTGTGCTTATGCACCGAATGACAGTCTAGAGTACCCACCCTTTTTAGAGTCGCTGGGCGGGGTGCTCGAAGGTGCTCCTTTCGGTGACTCCATTGTCTTGCTGGGAGACTTCAACGCTCATGTGGGCAATGACAGTAAGACCTGGAGGGGCGTGATTGGGAGGAACAGCCTGCCCAATCTGAACCCGAATGGTGTCTTGTTTTTGGACTTCTGTGCAAACCACAGTTTGTCCATAACAAACATCATGTTTGAACATAAGGATATCCATAAGTGCACATGGCACCAAGGACACCCTAGGTCGCAGGTCGATGATCGATTCTGTAATCGTATCACCAGATCTGTGGCTGTATGTTCTGGACACTCGGGTGAAGAGAGGAGCTGAGCTGTCAACTGATCACCACCTGGTGGTGAGTTGGATCAGGTGGTGGGGGAAGATGCTGGACAGACCTGGTGCACCTGAACGTGTTTTGAGGGTGCATTGGGAATGCCTGGAAGAAACCCCAGTCCGCGAGATCTTCAACTCCCAGCTCCGGCAGAACTTCGACAGCATTCTGAGGGAGGCTGAGGACATTGAGTCCGAATGGACCATGTTCCGCACCTCCATTGTTGAGGCTGCTGCTCAGAGCTGTGGGTGCAAGGTGGTTGGTGCCTGTCGTGGTGGTAACCCCCGAACCAGATGGTGGTCACCGGAGGTGAAGGGAGCCATCAAGCTGAAGAAGTCTTATTGCACTTGGTTTGCCTGTGGGACTCCAGAGGTAGCTGACAGGTATCAGCAGGCCAAGCGGAACACAGCTCGGCAGTGGGAGAAGCAAAATCTCGGGTGTGGGAGGAGTTCGGTGAGGCTATGGAAAAAGACTTCCGGACTGCATTGAAGCGATTCTGGCAAACCGTCAGGCGACTCAGGAGGGGAAAGCAGTGATCCACTCACACGGTTTATAGTGCGGGTGGGGTGCTGCTGACTTCAACTGAGGCTATAGTCGGACGGTGGAAGGAATACTTTGAGGACCTCCTGAATCCCACTGACACGCCTTCTGTAGTGAAAGCAGAGTCTGGGGACGAGGGGGATGACTCGCCCCTCACTTGGTGGCAAGGCCCCTGGGGTGGACGAGATTCACCCTGAGTTCCTGAAGGCTCTGGATGCTGTACGGCTGTCTTGGTTGACACGCCTCTGCAACATCACGTGGAGATCTGGGGCAGTGCCACTGGATTGGCAGACTGTGGTGGTGGTCCCCATCTTCAAGAAGGGAGACCGGAGAGTGTGCTCCAACTTTCGGGGGATCACACTCCTCAGCCTCCCCCGGTAAGGTCTATGTCAGGGTGCTGGAAAGGAGGATCCACCCTTTAGTCGAACGTCGGATCCAGGAGGAACAATGTGGTTTTCGTCCTGGCCGTGGAACGCTGGACCAGCTCTTTATCCTATCAAGGATATTCAAGTGCACGTGGAAGTTTGCCCAAACAGTCTACATGTGGACTTGGAGAAGGCATTCGACCATGTCCCTCTGGGTGTCCTGTGGGAGGTCCTGCGGGAGTACGGGGAGTCTGGCTCGTTGTTGCAGGCCATTCAGTCTCTGCACAACCACAGTGAGAGCTTGGTTCGTATAGCCGAACTCCGTCAGTTCTGCCTTTTGTCACCGATTCTGTTCATAATTTTTATGGATAGAATTTCTAGGTGTAGCCAGGTGGCGCAAGGCTTCTTCCTTGGTGGCCTCAGAATCTCGTCTCTGCTTTTTGCAGATGACGTGGTCCTGTTGGCTTCATCAGGTGGTGGCCTCCAGCCAGCAGTGGAATGGTTCGCAGCCGAGTGTGAAGCGGCTGGCATGAGAATCAGCACCTCTAAGTCCGAGGCCATGGTCCTCAGCCGGAAAAGGGTGGAGTGCCCTCTCCGGCTCAGGGACAAGTTCCTGCCCCAAGTGGAGGAGTTCAAGTATCTCGGGGTCTTGTTCACAAGTGACGGGAGAAGGGAGCGGAAGATCGACAGACGGATCGGGGCTGCTTCTGCAGTGATGTGGACGCTGCACTGGTCTGTTATAGTGAAGAGGGAGCCTAGTGTAAAAGCAAAGCTGTCGATTTACTGGTCGATCTATGTTCCTACCCTCACCTATGGTCACGAGCTTTGGCTAGTGACCAAAAGAATAAAATAATGAATACAAGCAGCAGAAATGAGTTCCCGTCGAAGGGTGGCTGGTGTCTCCCTTAGAGATAGGGTGAGGAGTGTGGCCATCCGGGAGGGGCTCAGAGTAGAGCCACTGCTCCTCCACATTGAGAGGGGCCACTTAAGGTGGCTCAGGCATCTGATTAGGATGCCTCCTAGCCACCTCCTGGGTGAGGTGTTCTGGGCATGTCCCACTAGGAGGAGGCCCCTTGGTAGACCCAGGACACGCTGGAGAGATTATATCTTTTGGCTTGCCTGGGAACACCTTGGGATCCCACTGGATGAGCTGGTGGAGGTGGCTGGGGAGAGGGAAGCCTGGGCTTCTTTGCTTAGGCTGCTGCCCCCGTGACCCGGCCCCGGATGAGCAGAAGAGAATGGATGGATGGATGGATGGAGAATACACAGAGGTCTCTACCTCTGGGCTGCTTAAAGGGCCAGTTTATCCAAATGACCAAAGCTGCATATACAGCAGATGCTGTCAGGCTTCAGATATATACATCATTCCCCTCCACAGCCCACGGCCCAGTGTTTCAATGAGATCTTGTAAGCCACTGTTTTACTGCTCATGCTTACATCTACAATAAGACAATGGAGCTGAGCAGCTGCCATTTTTATGCATCTTTTCACACTAGTGACCTAAGTACAGCTGTAGCCTACACTTTATTTATTTATATAATAAATATATTTATTTATGAAATAAATGAAATGTAGTGTAATGCAGTGCAAAATAAATAAAGAATTTTTATGTAACAATGTCCGGCAATGTCTGGGGTTCAGCCCAGTGAGGAACCCCCTTCTGAAATTCTGCTGATGTCTGAGGTTCAGTAGAGTGAGGCACCCCTTTCTCAAAGTCTGGCAATGTCTGAGGTTCGTCCTAGTGAGGAACCCTCTTCTGACTGTCTGCAATTGTGCCAGTTTTCAGTGTCACAGAGAAATCTGAAGAACTTAAACCTATGAAGAAAACGAAGAAAACAATGTGTCAGTTCCACAGCAACTGACTGAGCCCATTAAGGAACTTCCTTCTGAATGTCTGCCACTGTCTGGGGTTCAGCACAAGGGCTGTTCCTGCATCAGTCCCACAGCAACTGACTGATTATCTTTCACCCCCTTTTCTTCTCTCTGTCCTTCTATCAAAATACAAATTCTCAATAACAAGTTCGCCTCATGTTGATTTGGTGCTATACAAATGAAATTGAACTGAATTGAATTGAACTGGATAGGATAGAATAGAATAGAATAGAATAGATTAGAATAAATGTTAACATTGCTTCACATCTGCTATATTGGAAATTCTTTGCTTTGTTAGTGTCCATAATTAAATTCTGTTCATAGCAGGACATCGGTGTATTCATCAGGACTTAGGAACATGAATAAAAGCAGCATTCACAATCTGCAAAGTTGGTAAGAACCATAAACATCTTCCAGCATTTCCAGATGTGTGTTTTACAGTGGTTTATTTAGGAACAGAGCTGTATCAGTATGTGTGAAACAGATATCTGTGATGGAGTCACAATATAGCTTGGTGAATTTATTATTTAATCCAAAGTTGAAAACACAAATGTAATCTTTCATAAACAAAATCTTTAATTTAGAAAGCGTAACCACTTGGGTAGTTGCAGATATTTGAAAATATGCAGAACTGTGTGTATTGGGAAAGAAACACAAGTTCCAAAAAACTGTATTTTCAGATAAATTGTTTTAGTAGTCACTCTATGGAAAAGTCAGGTTTTCTGTCAATAGCCTTTACAGAAATGTTAAATTTGAATGAGACTTTAAAGTTACAATTTGCCACTATGTTAAAACAAAATATTATTTGAACAATTAGAGCTTACAGAAACATTAATTTGACAATTTAAAAAAAATGATTGCCAGCGTATCAGTATGCATTTCATGTTTGAATGCATAGAGCATGTATGAGTGAGAATGTACCAAAACACTTTGTCAGCCAAAAAGGAGTCTCCTGTAGGTTCAGGCAGGGCTGCTTTATAGTGCACCTGAGCTTGACATACTCAGATGTGCTGCATCTGAAATTGGGTGGGCTCCACCCAGTAGTTACCTGAAAAAGTTAAACACCAGCAATAAGAAAACAAGGCCAGCCCAGTGGCCATCACAGTTGTGTTTTTCATTATTTTAAAATTTTTTCATTTTGCATTTTATTATGGTATTGTGATTTTGTAAGCATTTTTAACACTGATTACTGTAATTCATATTATTATGAGCCGTCTTATGAGTAAGATTAACTAACCTCTGAGGCTGATCTGGCTGGTAAATCAGACTAACCACGACTGGATTCATGCAGTGTCGATAACTTACAGCTAGCTGGTTGACCTTAGCCTGCTTGCTTTTTAACTTTGTTGCAAGCAAAAAGCCATCTGAGTGGATGCTTTTGGTATCCAAACTGAAGGGACTAGCAGCCTGTTGCAAAAAAACAAAACAAAACAAAACCTAAAATCTGTCCCCATACTTTTAGCTTAGTCTATGACGATAACGCCGTTTGACAGGAAAAAAAATTCTATTTTTTCACCAACAAGGTGATTCTCAAAGAGCTTTTAGCCAATAACTTGGCTATCTCAGCAAAAATGAAAAATTATTTTCTCTGTTGTTTTGTACCATTGTTGTACAATGTTGCCCCTAGGCAACAAAAAATATCTTGGACTGGGGGTGTGTGAAGTATAAAAAAATGTTTGTTTTTTTTAATTATGTCGGCAATAAGATGGCCCAAATTGAATTGGTGAATGATGCTGAATAATTTTCAGCATTTACCATCTAATTTGTGTGCCATAGAGGCTGAAAGTGCCAGAGGCGGTCCACTTTTGAACATCAGTGGACAAAAGTGTGTGTTGTTCCTCAAATTCCCATCGTCAGTCACTTGACTGATTATATATAACATGTCTGATGGAAAATATTGAGGTATATAAAATAACAGAATAGTACAAGTAATAAAAATTATACTAAAATAATAATAATAAATGGACCCAAATATTTGGTGGGCCTTAGCCAACTTGTGTACATACAATGCTTACATACAGTGCCTTGCGAAAGTATTCAGCCCCCTTGAATTTTTCAACCTTTTGCCACATTTTAGGCTTTAGACATAAAGATATAAAATTTAAATTTTTTGTGAAGAATCAACAACAAGTGGGACACAATCGTGAAGTGGAATGAAATTTATTGGCTGTGTCAAACTTTAACAAATAAAAAACTGAAAAGTGGGGCGTGCAATATTATTCGGCCCCCTTGCGTTAATACTTTGTAGCGCCACCTTTTGCTGCAATTACAGCTGCAAGTCTCTTGGGGTATGTCTCTATCAGTTTTGCACATCGAGAGACTGAAATTCTTGCCCATTCTTCCTTGCAAAACAGCTCGAGCTCAGTGAGGTTGGATGGAGAGCGTTTGTGAACAGCAGTCTTCAGCTCTTTCCACAGATTCTCCATTGGATTCAGGTCTGGACTTTGACTTGGCCATTCCAACACCTGGATACGTTTATTTGTGAACCATTCCATTATAGATCTGGCTTTATGTTTTGGATCATTGTCTTGTTGGAAGATAAATCTCCGTCCCAGTCTCAGGTCTCTTGCAGACTCCAACAGGTTTTCTTCCAGAATGGTCCTGTATTTGGCCCCATCCATCTTCCCATCAATTTTGACCATCTTCCCTGTCCCTGCTGACGAAAAGCAGGCCCAAACCATGATGCTGCCACCACCATGTTTGACAGTGGGGATGGTGTGTTCAGGGTGATGAGCTGTGTTGCTTTTACGCCAAACATATCGTTTTGCATTGTGGCCAAACAGTTTGATTTTGGTTTCATCTGACCAGAGCACCTTCTTCCACATGTTTGGTGTGTCTCCCAGGTGGCTTGTGGCAAACTTTAAACGAGACTTTTTATGGATATCTTTGAGAAATGTCTTTCTTCTTGCCACTCTTCCATAAAGGCCAGATTTGTGCAGTGTACGACTGATTGTTGTCCTATGGACAGACTCTCCCACCTCAGCTGTAGATCTCTGCAGTTCATCCAGAGTGATCATGGGCCTCTTGGCTGCATCTCTGATCAGTCTTCTCCTTGTTTGAGATGAAAGTTTAGACAGACGGCCGGGTCTTGGTAGATTTGCAGTGGCCTGATACTCCTTCCATTTCAATATGATTGCTTGCACAGTGCTCCTTGAGATGTTTAAAGCTTGTGAAATCTTTTTGTATCCAAATCCGGCTTTAAACTTCTCCACAACAGTATCTCGGACCTGCCTGGTGTGTTCCTTGGTCTTCATGATGCTCTCCGCACTTGGAACAGAACCCTGAGACTATCACAGAGCAGGTGCATTTATACGGAGACTTGATTACACACAGGTGGATTCTATTTATCATCATCAGTCATTTGGGACAACATTGGATCATTCAGAGATCCTCACTGAACTTCTGGAGTCAGTTTGCTGCACTGAAAGTAAAGGGGCCGAATAATATTGCACGCCCCACTTTTCAGTTTTTTATTTGTTGAAAAAGTTTGACACATCCAATAAATTTCATTCCACTTCACAAAAAATTAAAATTTTATTTCTTTATGTTTGAAGCCTGAAATGTGGCAAAAGGTTGAAAAGTTCAAGGGGGCCGAATACTTTCGCAAGGCACTGTACATGCAAGCAGAATAGTTTTAAATAGAGACCATCAGAATACACAGTTTCACTGAAACCTTTAATGTATCTGATATTAAATGGAAAATGAAGCATTGAGAGCTTGTTCTTTTTTTTAAAAAAATCAGGATAATAATCTAAGGTAAGTG
This sequence comes from Pterophyllum scalare, assembly GCA_024447675.2. NCBI lineage: Eukaryota > Metazoa > Chordata > Actinopteri > Cichliformes > Cichlidae > Pterophyllum > Pterophyllum scalare. Next base: position 123,439 of record JAMQGT020015423.1, on the reverse strand, counting down.
TCTGCACACACACACACACACACACACACAAACACACACACCTGCTGTTGTCTCTTTTCTGTCTGTCTCCCAATCTCCTCCTTTTTCTCCATTCAGCACCACTTCTGCCTGTTGCACCTGTTCTCAGTCCCACTCCTGGATGAGAGTTAAAACAAAAATTAGTGCACAAACAGAGCTCAGAGAACTTTTCTCAGGAAAAGCATGCTTTGGGGATGTGTCGACTAATAAAAAAAAGGGAGTAATATAGTATCCTTATTTTCTTTTAATTATCATATGTCTGACTGAAGGAGAAGCCTTAATAGGGCATTTGAGGTGGATATAGTGAAGCTTTTGATGCAAACTACATTTGAGCTGACTGCAGGTGTGCTTGATCCACACCAGAGGTCAAATAGGGCCTGACCTGAGGACCTTTGGGGCAGATGATGGTTGTTTTGGCTGACCCGAGGGGCCTTCCGCTTACATTAGCACCATTCTATGACATTAGAGGGAAAATGAAATGCCCCATTAGGATCCGGATATAATGCTGGAGAAGTTTTCACAATGACTGCAGAGGATAATTATTTGACTCACTGCTCAGCCTGCTTTTTGCTATTTCCTAACTAGGAGCAGTACAACAGTAGATGATCTGTGTGTTCTAATGAGCAGCAGTGAATGTGTACAGTACTTCAGATGTAAAAATATTATTATTAATAATATCATGTAGATTGATGATTTTTTTTAGAGGGATATTGCACCCTAATTACACTAAACTTTGTTTAAATATATAACATTGATTATTCACAGCTTGTCACTAAATATCCACTGCACCAATTAATGTGCTTCAAAGGCCCGTTAACCCTGTGCTACACTGGGTCTCCTGATTAAAGGTGTTTATTACCAGATGGAGAAAAAGCGTTAAAAGCCCAAAATGGCCACCATACCCCCTCATCATCACCAGTAGTAGCAGCAGCAGCAGCACCGCCTCAGAAGCCCATCCCCTAGCGTCCGTGCCGGGAATGTAGCCTGTATGCGCATGGGCGGAGAAACTGCCGCTGTGCGCTGTTATTATTCTAAGAGTAATTTTTCTCCTCTTCTTCTTCTTCTTTTTTCCCCCCACAAAAATGGCGTCTAGTCAGGGAGGTGTGGGAGCTGTCAGTGCTTTACAAAGCCATCACTATCCCAGCGGACCTCACTGGAGCCCGGGCATCCCTCACTACCAGCACCAGCAGCAGCACCACACGGCCCGCAGCCTGGACCGGGCTCTGGAGGATGCCGTGTGCTCGGGGATACTGAACCTGAGCGGCAGGAAGCTGAGGGAGTACCCGGGGATGAGCTATGATCTGACCGATACAACACAAGCAGGTGGGTTGCTGTGCACGCATGGACTACAGGAAACCACGAGACCCAGTCACTGAGCTTCATGCAAAAAAAAAAAACGTACTCGTGGATGAATGCGCGTGTGAATGCAGCATGCCCGCATTGTGCGTGGATTTTTGTCTCGATTTTCTGGATACTCGAGCAATAACGTGTAGGTGACAATATTTAAAGGGGTATACCGTCCACTCTGCTGACTTCTGTAAATGCACATTTGCTACATCCTGGTTGTAATTACTGTCATATATCACTCCAGTGTAGTTGCGCAAGGGTCTCGGCGGCTGTTGTGTGGTTGTTTTGGTCGACGCCAAAAGCTTTCAGTAGCCCCCCTTGAGACACATGAATGAGACGGCAGGCGCACCCAAGTAGGCGCTGTGCAGTGGTTTGCACACAAGGCTGCAGCTGATTCGGCTCGGGGGGGGGCAGCTGGAGCACTATATGAATGAAGCCTGCAGGCATGAATCGTCTAATTCTTGCTCATTGAATATCATTTGTGATGAGCCCGTGGTACACACAAATGGCTTTTTTTTCATATTCGGCACAATCAGACAAAAGATGCAGGTTACTTGCTGGCAGCCTCACCCCCCTGGCTGGCTGCTTGGCTGTTTTTGGCTATAGAGTGTAGCTTATAATGTACGAGACAAGAGGAAGACACGGGTTTACTTTTGTTTTCACATGTGGGCTGATTCCTGTTTTAACCTGTATCGTATTTGCTGCTCTCTTTCTGGGTCACCTTTAACTGTAGTCAGTGGGTCAGTATTACTCTCACGTTTTCGGGAGTCTGTGTCATCAATGTCAGGTCATACATACCAAGTTTTATTGGATGTGGTGGTTTAGAAAAGGGCTGGTCTGATTTACAGCCTTTATCAGACTGGGCAGCCCGTGGGATTTTGCTATGAGCAACCTTAAGTGGGCGTGTATTTAATTAGGGTAGAAATTCATATCCTTCTTTTTGAGCACAAATGGTAATTTTGGTAAGACTGGGTTGCTATTTATCATCCTCAAGCATCAGCACAGACATCTAGAAAATGCTAAATCTCAGAATCATAGTCTCCTTCTCTGATGTGTCCATAGACCATCTGGTGTTAATCTGCCATGTGAAGCTCTTACCCTTACCTGTACCCCAGGGTGTTAAAATTTTTCTGCTCCAAGGCACCTCTTCATATCCAGGCAGTTCTTTTAACCCACTTAAAACTGACATATTTAATTACTGAATCAAAATTAAAGCAAGAGCAGTTGCAGTATCTGATGATATGCACAGGGCTCAAGCCTCTGAAAACCATTCGTGGCTTGGTAAGAGGTGAAAGGTTTGCTGAACAAGTAGATAAATATTCCAGTACTAAGCTAACTATTTTCTTACATGCTTCTCTACTGTTATTAGTCATTAGTAATCATTTTCTGAGGGAATTTGTCTACCCATATCTTTGGAATTCTGTTCCTTTAATAGTCATGTGTGCTAATTCTCCAGAATGAACAGCACTTATAAGATCATATAGCATAAACAACCCAGAGGAGCTCAAAGCCTTTTTGATTGCCAGTCATGTTTCGAGACAGACCACACAACAGGAAGCTGGGGTGAACTATTTATTGACTGTTAGGCTGCGCTTCTAATAATAAGCTTTCCCTCTATTGAACTAGAAACCAAACATCATGCATTTTGAATTTAGAAAGGGCTGCTGTTATCTCAAGTGCACACTGTAACAGCAATGATAACCCAAAGAGACGGGTAGGTTTATATTTCTGTGCTAGTGCAATCCAGTTGCTGTGAATGCTGCATACCTTGCTGTGTGTTGCGCTTGTTTTCACATATTCATTTCACGCTGTCGAATTAAAGGTGTGCCGCAAGGAAGTCTCACTTTCAGATGCGCCAAGAGAGCTCAACACCTCACATTCGCCATCCCTTACATTAATTGCAGTCTCTGCTGTAAAAGGAAACATTGTAGTTTTGCTGGCTCAATCGACTCAGGTGCATTTTCAAGTTTACTCCTCATTCAGGTTTAATACAGCAGTTTCTCATAAGTCTGTACTGTAGGTGCAGCCTCTTAGGTTTTTGTGTCGCTGACCTGTAGATACCGGCTCAGTCAGTCCTCATTGAACAGCAGCAGTAGCTACAGTAGCAGTACCTTATTAAGTTAAATTACTTGTTACACCTGAAAGCTGAAAGCCAATGAAAAAGAACAAGTTGTTCTGGATATACTATAAAGCAGTGCTATTTTTGATTTCATGGCGTTGCTGGGTTTAGAAAGTGAAGGCAATCATACACAGAGCAGCGTCTAATGAGTCAACTTCATCGGACAGCTATTCAGCAACGAAAAAAAAAGAAAGAAAGAAAAAAAAAGAGCGGACATCTCACGAGGGTGTCTGTTTGCAGTGTGCTGCTGCCAGTTTGTCTCCAGTCAGTTTGTTTTCCCACGGGAGAGTGGAAGCACCCTGAGAATGCTGCCCTGACCTTGTGGAGAAGTGCAGGGACCAGTGCACCAACCTGGGCAGATGTTCAGGTCCCGCATGCCTCTGCCTGCCATCACCCCACCGCTGGGAGGTGCATTCACAGATGTGCATTATTGTCAGACATATATCGAAGTCTACACCAACTGTATCATTTCTGTGGTCGCTCAGGAGAATGCTAATAAACACATTTAAAACTTTGGTTTCTGGGAGAGCAGAATGATTTATTTATGGTGTGATCAGCAATACAGGCAGCGGTTTTAGTTTGTGGCTTTATCTTTCTATCTGTAATAACAGTACTAAAGTTTGCACCTAATCTGTCATCACATTAAAAACACTTTACTGTCTTGCTAATTATTGTGTCATCTAGTAAATGAAGATGTAAATGAAAAGGAAGCAAAAAAAAAAAGTGGGATTTTTTTTTCCAAAAAATGAGGGTGCATGCATAATTTGAGAGCCAAGAACAAACCAAAAGCATGTTCAGATTTCTGAAGTCTTTGCAGAGCTGGTTGAAACAGGTGGCCAAATGCAGCAACGTACACAGCAAATCTCACAAGGTGTTGTTGCATTTCTTAGAAGTTAAACTCTTGAAGGACGGCCTCCACAAGGACACAAGTATCAAGCAAACATTCCTTGACTTAATAATCAACCAGTGTAAATACTGAAAGCCACAGCTCATTAAAGTTCAAGCAGCGCTGCTAGTTCTCAGTGCTCTGTTAAATCTGATATTCTCTGTCTCTTCTGAAGGCCTCTCCTCTCAGCTCGAGTTCTGAGCAGCAGGCTCTTCTGGGATGGGGATATTTCTTATATATGAGACAAAATATAGAGTTTTAAAAAAAAATCATATTTCTAGAAAACTGCTGGTGTCCTTTAGTTATAGCTGGTCTTTGAGAAATCAGGGGAAAATTAGTCTAACCAGAAAAAAATTCACATTCCACACTTGTGTGTTTTCCCCTGAGGGTTCTTCTAGATTTACTCACCCATGCCTAGACTGTGAACAAGAATGCAAGCCTTTATAATATTGATGATGCTGCTGTTAAACATTCAGACATAAATATAAAATCACCAGAAATTGAAATGGTGGCCTCTACTAGATTATTTTCTGTGAACAACAGCTTAGAAAACACTGAAGTTAAAATCGTTTTAAACAAAAGAAACATTTACATTAAAGATTATGAGACAGGAAGGATTAAAGCATAATCCTAGACTTCAAAACTTTCCCAATTGAGCTCTTCATTGAATTTTTCTTTTAGTCTGGGACTAGGTGTAATCCATGTGTGGGAATTCTGCTGCAAGTGTTTGGCATATATGCTTGACAAAAAGCTCAACAAACTAAGGTAAAACCACAGTAAATAAGAAATGGGTGTCATATAACAGAGGGTTGTGGTGATTTTAGCGTCATGTCAAAGCACAGTGTGTTTGAACACATGTGATTTGATTTCATTCATTTAATTGCTGGGGTTGGAGACTCTGTGAAAATAAAAGTTGAGGTAAGTATATTAGGTAGTCAATGTACGATAAATAATGAATAAAATAATAAATAACAAAATCTAATATTGTATGTATAAAGGGATTATAATAATGTATGAATATGAATTGTGAATCAGTGACTCTGTTAACACTGAGGGCTGCTATAGTTTCTACAAGATACTTTACTGAGCATATCTAGATTGGGTAGAGAGTAGAGAGTGTGATGCATGGATTGCATGCCACTGCCTGATAGTGATTACAGGCTCTCACAGACAACCCCTGCAAAGGTAGCCGGACAAAAGCAGCTGATTCAGAGACTTCCCAATTTCTCAGGCCAAAGCTTACATAGAACAATCTGCACAGTCCATCTCGCAGCACCAGACCACACCCAAAACCTGGCAGCCAGACTGGCTGTGGTCACATCTGCTGCAGGGTGCCAATTAATTAACCCCAATTAATCATCTTCTTGTCATGTACCGTCCATGTTTTAGTTAATCTGAATCCTATAGTGTTGTCGACGTACTACAGTAAATAATTCAAGTATTCAGGCGTCATTTTCCTGCAGCTTATAGACAAAGAACTGATGTTTTTTTATGTGTTGCATTAAGGTAGTCACAAGTGCAATTTTTTTTTGCTGTTCACAGTAGAGGCTCTGCTGTTTGTGTCAGAAGGAAGGATATCTATTTGTATATAGTTTGCTGTGTCACGACAGGACATATCCAAACAGCATCTGCACTAAAAATATAAATGAATAGATTGATGATATGGTGTGATGGTGCAGTGGATCCTTGGTGGAGTGCTTGTCTGCCTGGCGGGCCTTGTTCTGTGGGAGCTCAAGGCAACCAGCAGGTGGATTAAAGACCCACTGTGTGCTGCAGATGGTGCATGGCCTAGGTTGGAGGGGGGAAAAGTGGGAAAAGACAGACAGGCATATAAAGCCTGCCTCCACCTACCCCCATCTCCTATTCACCCACTACTAACAGAGAATACCCAGTTGTGGGGCCAGAGGAGGGTGTGGAGGGAGATAGGGGAATTGTCTACATACAGCTGGGTTACAGCATCAAGATCCAAGCCTCAGGGAGAAGCAACGTTTACTCTTAATGGAAAGCGAGTATACCTTGTGACCTCAGCTTTAGTCTTTCCCCATGTGGTAATTTCTGTTTCCCTCAACCTTTTGGCTTCTTTTCCCTTTGTGCTGCTGACTATGTCATAGTCTGCTTCTCACTTCTGCTTACTGACTGCTGTTAGAGCTCATGTAAGAGCTATACAATGAGAGCCTATCTGTGGAAAGCTGCTTGAATATCTATTTCATATCCATGATATCAGACCTCAGTTTCCTGTAAGTATTACTTGGTCATTGGTCATAGTTGAATAAAACAAAACAGTTTCTAGTCACTAGTTTTACTGGGACTAACTTTTGTCTAAATACTATTATGAGAAGCCATACTAGGAGTCGCACTAGTAGCAGCAGAGTCCCAGCTAGTCAGCTTTTTGATTCATTATTGGTGTGTAGTTAATAAATGTTCCTTTCCCTTTTCCCTGGCTGAACTCAGTTCAGTGCAATTCAGGTCAGTTTATTTATTTATTTATTTTTTACAGCAGACACTTACAACAATAATCAATATTATACGGTGAAGAGCCTACAATATCAGAGAAAGAAACCCAGTGATCTTACAATTGCCTATGAGCAAGCAATTGGTAATGGTGGAGAAAAAAAAACTCCCTTTTAACAGGAAGGGACAACCGACAGAACCAGGCTCCGTGTCCAGTTGGGGGCGAGGGGAGATGGCAGCAAAGAAGAGCATAGAGCGATAACAAACAACAAACATTGTAAAACACAAAGCTGGGGGTGGGGGTTAATCGTGTGTGGCGTATGAATGAATGATGAATGAAAAAAGTGTGGAGTGGAGTAGAAGAGCTCGGTGATCATGGGAAGTCCCTCAGGAACCTAAGTGATGGTTCAGGGTCACCTGTATAGAGGGTGTTTGGTTGCACTGGGGAAGAATGTTGAAAGCTTTACTTCCCATATTTAAATAAAAGATAAGTGATTTATATTATTCATGCCAATCCATCACATTAAACAGTAAAACCCATATAGCTCAGTTCAGTTGCTTAATAAATAGTGGTACCTACATATAATTGCACATAATAAGGGGATGGAGGTGTGGGAGTGTTTGCTTTTCCAAAGCAAAGGATAGTGCACTTTGCTTATGTGGGACAGAATAATTGAAAGCCTCCTGTCTATCTGGAGCTCTGCAGCAGCAGCTCGTCACTCTAATTATCTTGTCACCCAGAGATAATTCAGAAGATAAGATTGTTCACACATGCATGCACGCTCACACACCACACTGGAAGAAGAGCGGGCCGTCCACTAATCCCCTGCTCCTCTCCTCATGTCGAAGTGTCCTTGTCACGATACTGAACCCTCAAATCACCCCTAGTGTGTGAGCACATGTGTGGTAGAATAAGAGCGTTTGGAAGACTTGATGAATTCTGCTTGCAGTGTAAGGTGCTTTGAGTGGCTGACTAGAAAAGTGAAGTATCAGTGCATCTATCTAGTCTATCAAAGAATTGAGAGGACATTACTTTGACTTACATTAACTTGCTGTAAATTTGCTCAGTAATTTGACAGTAATTACTATTTGCCTAACCTTTAAAAAAGTCTTAATCTTAGAAAGTAATGATTTATGTTACATCCTCATAATGCAACCATGCAAACAGATTTAGGTCACTGAAACATGAGTAGAATACTAGCAACACACACACACACACACACACACACACACACACACACACACACGTGACATACATACACACGTACACACATGCGCGCACACATCATTTGTAGTCACTGAATCAATAAGTGTTTGAAGGTGAATTCTGTATGGTGCAAGGTAACCTTTACAAGTATCCTCATGTTCCTGGTTAAAGTGCATGGCGTTTGTGACCAAGACACACTGTGGATTTGCGAATTTTTCTTGCACATGCGATGCATTCAGTATGTGGGATAAGTTGCCATAATTTGGGGTTAGTGTATGATCTAAAGGTATCCAAAAATGAATGGTAAACGGACTGGTTCTTAATTAGTGCTTTTCTACGCAAGTGCTAAAAGCCTCATACAACACGCCTCATTTTTGTACAACCTAAGCGCTTTCTAGCTAACACTGCCGAACACATTGCAGAGCAACTTGGGGTTCGGTATTTTGCCCAAGGATACTGTGGCATGCAGACTGGTGCAACCAGGAACCACCAACCTTCTGTTGGTGATGTGCTCTACCCCATGAGCTACAGTTAAGGTAGCAATATTAAGCCATACATCTATGCCTCACTTTTTCATGTGGCTGTAGGCAGTGGATGAAACATCCGCTGTTCTTTACCAAAAAGATTTGCAAAATTGTCAGAATGCTATTTATTATAATAAACAACTGAGCTTTAAAGACTACTAGTAGTATATAGACTTAAACCTTTTTAAAATATGAGATGCCAAAAGAAGTATTTGTAATAAATTTCCTAAATCTGAATGCTGAATGAGGACAGATATTAGAGTTAATGAGTTTAACCATCTGTATCTGTATGCTTCCTTTTTCTTTGACATTCTTGGGAAGAATCCTAAATATTTTATTACAACAGGCAGACATAAATGGGAGGCTGAAGCAGGGATTACATTCATATCCCTGTTGCAGAACAGGAGCATATGTGTATAGCTGATTTTTCAGTAAACTGCCTTCATTAGGGGCAGTGTGGTGGTTAGCACTGCTGCCTCACAGCTAGAAGGTCTGGGTTTAAATCCACCTTGGACCCCTCATTTCTTTATTTTTTTGCCAGGAAAATTAGAAATATGTGCAACAATTTATTGACACATGTGCAAACAGACATGAAAATACAATATAAAAGACAAAAACAGAGTTTGTACAATTCTAACAAGCTTGAAAAATCAATATTTGGTATGACCACCTTTATTCCTCAACACAGCCTGAACTTTCTTAGGCAAGAAGCCGTGAAGAATAGTTCTCCAGGCTTTTTGGAGGACAGCCCAAAGCTCATATTTGGATGTTGGCTGCCTTTTGTTCCTCATTTCTTAACATTTAGAAGCAAAATATAAAGAAATGAGGGGTGGCTTCAAGACGTTTGCACAGATCTGTAAAGAACTGTTCAATATGCATCTGTCAGACTGATGAGATGGCATTGCTAGCGACTCAGTGGACTGCATGGATTGATACATCTGGACCTAGGAAAAATAATTAGCTGTACATTTTTAAGACATACAGCCCTAAAAAAAAACAATGGAAATATCCTGAAAAATACCATGATGTACTAGTAAGGCTAGAAAGGCCTAGTCCGATTAGGTCTACATTAAAATGATAAAATTGCTCTCATTTGTTTTTACAAATAAGTTTGACAAACGTGAAGCTGTACTACATATCCAGTCTATGAGTTGAACCTTCCTCTTAACTGCCAATTCAGAAGCTAACTTCCGCATCATATATGGCTACATTACATAAAGGTCAGTAAAGGTGAATATATTTTAGGCAATAAAGGGACTCAAGTTATTCAACAGCAGTTGTTGCCATTTGTGGATGCCAGAAGATGAATCATACTGATTTCCCCCTCTAGCCACACCTTGAAGTTGGCACTGCATGTTTTAGGTGACAAGTTGGGGCAAGTTTGAGTTGGCAAGGGACGATAGTTACTCTCAGGATAAATTCTTAGTAACTTAGTCAGTGTCTTAACTAAACAAACATGTACAAAACTATTGGCATGGATTTGCTAAGATGTTGTAATGATGGTAAATAAACCTCTTAAACATAATAAATAGTCCTAAATATTTTAATGTTGTCATTGTGATATGATGCCTATCCCAGCTGACATAGGGTGAGAGTCAAGGTATATAAAAAAATTCTGTTGGCATAATATCACTTTGTTTATCACATGACATTGCAAATATGTTGACTTTCTATCAATTTCCATATGTGTTAAAAGATGCATTTCAGTTACTTAAGTGCAATCATAGAACTCAGGTGTCATTCACTTTGACATCCTCTTACTAAAACAAGAACACAACAAGAATCCTGCATGAAGTATCCTAAATTATTCTGTGCCTGAGCAAACATAATTCTTCTGTCTAAAAAGCAACCCAGAAAACGTTTAGTAATTTTTAACTTGTCATTCAATAAAAGAACAAATTCAGGATGAGTTCCAGCACTCTCCACTCATTCATACAACTCTAAAGCCATTAATGTACCACTCCAAGTGAGATCGATGCTGGAAATACTGACGTATGACTCTGCCAGCAGCACTCAAACCTATAAAGCCCAAGACTCTGGTGTAATATTAGACTAGCGTTCGATGAAGAGGCATGTTCCCCTCTGCTCTGTCACAGATATGTATTGATCGGTCTATCAAGGCTTTGGGAATGGCTTCTCATGCCCAAAGCAAACATAACTGATGTTACAGGGTTATAATCAGTATGTCACCAGTATGTAAACATTTTTTTCTGTCTCTCCTCTTTCCAGATCTGTCTAAGAATCGGCTCACAGAAATCCCCCCAGAAGTGTGTCTGTTCGCCCCCTCGAGTCACTCAACCTCTACCACAACTGCATCAAGTGCATCCCAGAAGCTATTATCAATCTGCAGATGCTGACTTATCTCGACATTAGGTGAGCCATTGCTAATATTATATTTTCAGTAATGTTCCAATGTAATTAAATACAAGATAAGTGAATGTTTATGTGCATTCGGTGTTATGTCTAAAGAAGTCCCTGTTCCCCTTTCAGCTTACTAACAGGGCAAAAACGCTCACATGAAAGAGACATTTCCTCTTTTGCTAGAACTCAATTCCCAGTCACGGTAGTCTCAGTGTTACACGCTTCTGTATGCTATTTTTAATGCAGGTCATTGTTTTGTCTTTCTCTGCAGCCGAAATCTCCTGACAGTTTTGCCGAAATACCTTTTCAACCTTCCCCTTAAAGTTTTGCTTGTGAGCAACAATAAGCTTGTGTCCATCCCTGAAGAGATTGGCAAGGCCAAAGACTTAATGGAACTGGTGAGCAGTGTGTATACGTCATCCTTTATATATAGTATAGTACTGTGCAGAAATCTCGAGCCAGCCCTCACTTCTTTATATTTTGCCTCCAAGGAGCCCGAATTTCTTGTAATTTTTTTTAAAGTGGTCTTGAGTGATAGTTCTTCAGGCTTTCTAAAAGTCTTTCAAAGTTTTTCTTTGGACATTGGCTGCTTTTTCACATATTTTCCATCCAGTCCTTATACCTGACCATTTTCAGAGGAATTTGCTTTTGTTGTTTTTGTTTTTTAAGCCACTTAACACTGACCTATGAATCACTGAAGCACCTAACTCAAGAGATGAACCAGTGTTGTGTCTACACATAACCGACAACATAACAGCCTGTCACAAAAACACATAATTTGTTCCCGTGTGCTATTTAGTAGACTCTATGAAAAATGCCAAAGATAGCACAGTTTGACTGGGACAAAATAGTATTTTTGCACCAACAAAGGAATTCCCAAAGAGCTATTAGCTGAAAACTTGGCATATCTCAGTATGGCGTGCAGTTTGTCTTTAAAAAAACTGAGGAAACTGGACAAGTGGAGAACAAAAGAAGTGGCCTGCCTAAAAGACTATCTAAAGCAGATGAACAGTCATGCCTTTAAGAAATAGGAAAAAAAATCCAGCTAAGTGCTGACAAAAATCTGAGAGATACATCTGTCCCTTCAGTTGATCCATCTATTGTTCACTGAAGCCTCTTCAGAAATGGTCTCAGTGGAAGGGTGGCTGTCAAGAAGCCATTCTTAAAGAAGAGAAACAGGGAGGAAAGGCTGAGGTATGCCACACTACACAAGAACGGGACTACAAAAGCAGTGGCAACAGGACTTAAGGAGAGATGACAGTGGAACACTGTCTCCCCAGAGCCCCGACCTCAACAGTATTGAAGCATCGTGGGATGATCTTGTCAGAGAACAGCCAACATCCAAAGTAGAGCTTTGACTGTCCTTCAAGAAGCTTGGAGAACTATTCCTGAAGACTACTTAAAGAAAAGACAAGAAAGCTGCCCAAGAGAGTTCAGGCGGTGGTGAAGAATAAAGGTGGTCCCACCAAATACTGACTTTCAAACTCATTAGAATTGTACAGACTCTGTTTTTGCCTTATATACTGTATATACATGTATGTTTGCACATTTCACTAAATTGCTGCACCAATTTCCAATTTTCCTGGCAAAATATAAAGAAATGAGGTGTGCCTCAAGACTTTTGCACAGTAGTGTATATTCAAATATATTCTTTATTTATAATTATATTATATTTTTGAATATATTGCTTGTGCTAGTTTCATGAGAGCATTAAAATTGCTTTACATGGGTGCTATCAATATCAATAAATTGCTGCACCTATTTACCATTTTCCTAATGTGTGTAAATAGGTGTGTGCATGTGCATGTGTTTGCGTGTGTGCGCACGTGTGTGTACGTGTATGTGTGTGTGTGTGTGTGTGTGTGTGTGCGTGTGTGTACACACACACATGCATGTGTAGACAGACAGACTATTTCCATTTATTACTCTTTGTCTCCCCTTGCAGGACGTGAGCTGTAATGAGATCCAGGTGCTGCCAGCTCAAGTGGGGAGGCTTCAAGCCTTGAGAGAGCTCAACATCAGGAAGAATAGTCTTCCCATGCTACCTGATGGTAAATCCATCATCATGTATTTCTTTCACTTTGGACATATTGTACATCACTGATTTTAACAGACATTTTGGCAAGCATGCCAGTCTTTCAATGCCAAGAAACACTACTGAGTTGTGCATGTTTAGTGTTGCATGTCTTGTTACTGTTGGCACAGGGAAAATCAGCAGAACACCACATAATAAATTATGCTATCATACAACAGATAGAGGATAGCTAAAGTGACAAGCCCAACAATTGTGACACACCAAACCATTCAGTCTTTCCTGTTTTCTAAAATTCAAATTCAAACCAAAGGGACAACAGATGAAAAATAGCCTTTGGCTAATTCTGGCACATTTACATATTGTCTATTAATGTGCATTGTCCCTACCAAATAAATAAAATTCAAATCCTGTTTTCTACCAAATTAGTAGTATTTATAAATGATGTTTTTTAAGTTCATATATAATCAACCAGGTTGAACTGAAGACAAAGACTCCAAAAGCAGCTGCAGATACCTCTACTTATTTCCTGCATGCCCTTCAATTAAAAACTGTAGCAAAAATATTGCCATTAATTTGAAGGTCTGGGCTGGGAGATGGCAGGTTTTTTAAAAAAAATTTACAGTCTCAATAATAAAGAGTCTAGAACATATGAGAAATTTGAACATATGTATCAAATTCACTGCTATTTACATTAAAGGATGGGACTTTTGATTGATCTGTTATAGACTATATAGACTATAGAGGGAAAGAGTATAGATATGATAAACATAGCCATTAAAAAATAGATTCCTGTATTTAAATAAATAAATTATAGGTTCAGAGTTCACAGTTTCTGATTATTTGTATTTTCAGAGTTGGCTGACCTGCCTCTCATCCGACTTGACTTCTCCTGCAATAAGATCACAGAGATTCCTCCAGCCTACAGGAAATTGAGACAACTGCAGCACATCATCCTAGACAACAACCCTATGCAGTCTCCACCTGCACAGGTATGTGGATTCTCTTTATGGTTGTGCTTCTGCCCATATGTGGGAATAAATATGCAGCACAATTGGCTTTTGTGCATTTTCTCACCATGGTAGTTGTTTTCATCCAGCCATCCCTCCACGTATATTTCCATATAATTCACACTCTGGTGGTTGAAACATCTCCAAGAACACATTCCGCATATTTGTATGTTTCAGATTTGTCTTAAAGGCAAAGTACACATATTTAAGTACCTGAACATGCAGGCATGTAGGATGGACAAGAAACCAGACACCCTGGACCTTCCCTCACTTGGCAAGCGTTGTCTACCGCAGCCGCTTACAGATAGGTACTGAAAAATTTACTGACTTATGTTAAAGCATCATGATGTGAAGCATATTGCAACAATTCATCATCTTTTGAAAGTATAATGCACAGGTGCTATCTGATTAACATTGTTTTTAATAATTCCAGCATGGAAGATTTTTATCCAAGTAAAAACCACGGGCCTGACTCTGGAATTGGTAGTGACAATGGTGACAAGAGGCTGTCTACAACAGAGGTTAGCATCCAAAAACGCACTGACTGATGCGCAGACCGTGTGTTAAAGATGAATATAGCCACTGTGACATCACCCACAAATCAGAGCCTCAAGTAGAGTAATATTTTTCTGAAACCAGATGTCATGAATGATGGGTGGAGTACCAGGCGAGCCACACCCCAACTGCATACCCTGCTTGATTTATTCTAAAGTAAAGGATGGTATGCTGAATTAAAGGAGAATTAAAACTAGATGTTTTAAATCAATTGCATGGTCCTTTTTTAGCTAGTGAATTTCCCTGCTGGCCATTAGAAAGAGTACAGGCCTGCAATGGCTCCACTTTTCAGCTTTGGTGGTCCCCCATATCCATTGGTGGTCATATCCACTTTATGCCTGCAGGAGCTGCTCGGCCGTGGAAACCCATGCCATGAAGCGCCACACAGTATTTGTGCTGGTGCCAGAGGAGGTTTGGAACTCTGCAGTTATTGAGTCATCAGAGCGTCGGTGACTTTGAAGCACTGTGCGCCTGAGCACTCGTCAATCCGGCTCTGTAACTTTACGGCTTCACGGCTCAGTTGTAGTGGTTCCTAAACACTTTCGCTTTTCACTAATGCCACTTACAGTTGATCGTGGAATATTTAGGATAGAAGACATCTTCACTGACTGTCTCGGTGCAAATGCTATTACAGAACTGCACTCAAAGGCAGTGAGGTCTTTAGAACGACCTATTCTTTAACAAGTATTTATAAAGGCAGATTGCGTGGCTAGGTGCTTGATTTTATGCACCTGTGGCAATGGGACTGAAAACACCTGTATTCAAAGATTAAGAAGTGTGGCCAGATATGTTTGTCCATACAGTGTATGTGATGGACATCTTATCATATTTTATATTTAGGAGCATGTCTTGAGATATATAATACTATGAAAGTACGTCCCATTTAATTTTCTTCTTGATATAAGAAGAGCTTTATATAGGTGGTTGACTTTTTTATCACAGTAAATCTAAGGAACAGAAAGAGTCTTAGATTTTGGTAATAGTGCTCCAACATGTACTCATACAGACAAAGCTCAGCTGCCTACTACATGTAAAATCGCTTGCTTAAATTTCATCAAGAATAGGAGCCAGAGCCAAGTCGTTGTGGCAAATAAAAGAAAATAAAGTACAGGGAGATGATCCCAAGTAAATGTGAGCATACTAGACAAAACAACAGCTGCTTAGATATGGCAACAAGGTGGCAAGAAGTGACAGACTCTGCAATGGGAAGCGAGTGTGTAGGGAAGTTGGTAATTAGCAGCAAGGTGTGAAGCTGTCAGATGATGGCAGAAATCCAAATGGAAAAATACGGAAGGGGCAGCTGAAGTTGCTGTGGGAATCTGCACGACTTAACAACATATTTATAGGAATTCCTCCAAGACTCGGATAGCCTCCCTTTTGCCTGAAAGCCAGAGAATTGCAACACACTGTGTGAACTTACTGTTGTGGCAAGAGAATAACAGGCGTGCCCCTTGGCTAGATGTTAAGGGCTACAAATGCTACTCTTAAAATCAATATTGGAGTAACTGAATAAATACCTAAGAATACCTGACACTTAATCCTATAACAGTAGTAAAGCAGAAAGACAGAACAAACAGATTAGGCACAGGGTTTAAGGGTGAAAATCTGATTTATTTTTGGCAGTTGCTACACAGTCATGTATTTCAGATGTTTGTTTGTTTTTTTGTTAATTGTGTCCTGTTTAAATATCCAAAATAGCAACACTAAAATGCAGCTGCATTGATGATTTGAAACCAAATTTACACTTCACTTCTTGTTCCTTTGTTCTCTCCCAGCCTTCAGATGATGACACCATCAGCCTGCACTCTCAAGTTTCAGAGACAGCCCGTGCCGACGCCCTGTCACTCCTCTCCAAAATGGACTCTTGCAAAGGTTACCGAAAATAAGTATCACACATTCCCTTTGAAAGCAATAACAGAGACACGGGGTTGTTGAATAAAGTGCCTAAAAATGTGACAGTTCATGTGATGAACGCGGATGCTTCCTCCCTCTATCAGATCAGGATCTCTATGACTTTATAGAGCCCAACCCGGATGAGGATCCTGCTCTGTCAGAGTGTGATGGGCAGCAAAGCAGTCATGTGTCTTGTATAAAGGTATGAGTGAATCAATCAGAAAACCAAGAAACGTATGGGAAGTCTTTTGAAGATTCGTTGGGAGAACGTATCCATTTCTGTGTACTGGACCCTGACATTATGTGCCCGTGTGCGTTTCAGGAACTGGAGAAAGTTCTTAACATGTCTCACCAAAGCAAAGATAAAGACAGCTGGAAAGAGGAGTCGGGGTGAGTCTGTTTTTCTGTGCATTACTCAAACAGCTTGCTGGAGTGTGAGCTGGCACGCCTTCTATTCTTCCATACCCAAATCAGAGCCAGAGAGACTGACAAAGGCTTGGTGTGCCATGGGGCTGGTAAGTTGAAACAGGCTGGCACACAGGAAGAAGCCTGAGTCAAAACATGCAACACAAGACATCAAAACATCAGGAGTTGTTAGCTATAGCATGACTACCACATTGCTCACTCACTCTAATGTGGAATGAGCAGCAAGATGAAGGAGCCACGAGTAATTACTAGAGACCGGGGTGTGCCGGTCTAACAACTTGCAGGAACCAGAGGAAACCCAGAGAGAGAGAGCAGTGTGAGAGAATAGAAAAAGAAAGCTACTTTCAGCTGCTCCTCTTTTCTCACAAGGGGTCTCCACGGGGAGTGGAGGGGTGGGGGTGTTCGAAACTTTATCCCAAATCCCAAAGGGGATTTGTGTCAGGGAGGTGGACAAAAAAAAACATCTTGGAACTGGAGGCAAGGGCACCATGACATCTGATAACTTTTGTTTTGTATGACAGACATTGCAAAACACACACATTTTTGTTTCGTGCAGACACTACCAAGGAAACCTCTTTGGAAATGACGTGTTTCCTGATGACACATTTTAATGAGTCACTCTAAAGGTAATGGGCTGTTTATCAGCAGTTGGGAATGAGGTCTCTCTCTTGAACTGTATTACAACTCATTAATCATTGACTTCGATGCTGAGCGGTGCCAGCAGGTTTCCTCTTTTATCATTTGCATGTCTCAGCCTGAGTGGCTGACAAAACTCTACAGCAGTCAAGTCAGAGAAAATCAGTTGGCAGTCTTAAACGAATCAGGCTATTTTATTTGTCTGACTACTAAAGCTCACTGAAGTATGCATACATACTTGGCATGATGGCTAGCACTGTTGTCTCACAGGTTTAAATCTACTGGCTGGCTGATGTCCATGTGACTGGTCCTCTCTGGGTGCTCTGGTTTCCTCCCACAGTCCAAAGACATGCATGATGGGTTAACTGGGGATTCTAAATTGGCTGTAGGTGTGAATGTGCTGACCCTGCAACAGACTGGTGACCTGTCTAGGGGAAGGGGAGGGGAGCGGGGGGTGGCTGAATTGGGTAAGCAGAGGCAGATGCATGTATCGTCATAGCTATATATAGGATATCACATCTCTAATTATCACTTGATAGTAATTTTATCCTCAACTTTTCCCAGTTCTGATAAGGAGCAGCTAGTAGAGGAAGAGGATGATGAGCTGAAGGAAGTGCTTGATCTGAGGAAGATTGCTGTCCAGCTTTTGCAGCAGGAGCAGCAGAACAGGTGTGCAGCTCTCGCATCTTCTATTGTAACATGACAGCAACCATCTGGTAGATCAGCATTTGCTGTGCAGCTTAAATCCACCTCTGTTATCTTATTTTTTGCTTTACTGTCATCAGCTAACATTTATCTGCGGTCAGGCTAACCGCGATCTTTCCCTGTAATCTTAAATACTAACACCATTATGATTTCTGGTTAGAGGCCTGATTATTGATTGATTTCTTTCAATCATTTTTCTGTGTAGAAGTGTCGAAAAGTAGGCTAACATGGGTTTACAGAAGCCGTTTTTTTTTAAATAACTGAGTCTTTGACAGTGGAGAAACAAAGCAGCTTGTGATGCAAAGCTCCACTAACATCAGTTTGAAAAAATTACCAAAAATATAATAACAGCTTTGATAAAAGCAACTGGCAAGCCAGGAAGTATAATTCCAAAGTATTGTTTGATTTGGAACCAGTTTATCCAGTGTACCACACCCCACTCCTCACAGATCCATTCTCTATCACAGCACTGCAGCATATATTTTGCCCTAAATTTCTATCAACACCACTTTACCTCTTTTCTCATTGCAAGTCAGACCCTTACCAGCTTTACTTGACTCTTTCTTTGTCCACTTCTGTCTTTCCCTGATCTTCCTCCGCTCCCTGCTTTCTCCCTTGACTTGCCTTCTGCTTGTTTGATGTATGGCTTCTTAGACGACGGTCCTTAATTTGCAGAGCCGAAAGTTTAATCCACAGAAGGAGAGTGACTGGCCGGGCGCACAGGTAGAGCAGTTTTCGTTATCACGATTTAAAGTTTGCATTTAAAGTTCTACATCACCAAGTACATTTCATACATCAAGCATCCTACAGGAATAAAGGAGGAGCTGTTTTGATGCTTTGTGCATGAAAAAGTTTCTGTTGGAGAAGTAGAATGAACTCACCCTCCTCATGGTTCAGTTCTACTGTAAAGTAAACAGTAAAAGCCCATGTTTCTCAATAATTGAAATTTCAGTGGTCAATGAGTCAGCCCACATCTTTTTTTTTCATGTTTCGGTCAATAGGATTTCATTTACTGTGAGAAACTACATGGGTGATTTAGCCTAAGCCAGTTTTAACAGTTCATGTATTACAACTACACCCGTTGCTTTTTGTGTCTGCAGATTCCTTAGTCACTCTGGAAGTTCCAGCAGCAAACCTAGGCTAACAACTCAGACCACTCGCAGGTGAGTACTGTGCAATTGTCAAAATGTTGTGTGATTCTCCTTCTTCCAAAGGAAACTAGACACCAAACACCAAAACTCTGACTTGACTGGCTGTCAAATTTCTGCATTGATTTTTAAATCTCTGCTTGTTTTCGGAACACTTCACGGTCTCGCTCCAGTACATATATTTCACATGCTGACAGCGTACGAACCAGTATCCCCTCTTGTTCTTTCTGCTGCTATGTGCTCCAACATGCAAGACTTTTAGCTTTTAGCTGTTATGCGCTGAGCTGCTGGAATTTTCAGAGCAGCTGAAAGTGTTGAAATTTTTAAACATCTTACTTCTTCTATCTGGCCTGAGTATTTATCTAGCCTGACTTTATTTTTGTAAAATGATTAATTTATTATTATTTCATTCATTTTCTAGTTGTTCTCAGGCTCACTTGGTTTCTACAGTTAAGTTCTGTCTTATCAGTGAAGCACTTTGAACAGCACTAACTTGCATGAAAGGTGCTGTTCCAACCAACTGAAATTCAGGAGCTAATATTTTTCTTTTTCCACAAAATATTAGCTCTACTCCTTGGCTTGTAAGCCTGAAATTAAGTTATTAAATGACAGCTTAAGATCAATTTTTAGCTCACCCAACTCAATGTCCTATGAGCTTATGCCATAGGGTTCTCAATCTGGCCACAGTTCAAAAGAACTACTGCTTTGCATGTAAATGCTGTTTTAGAACTATGACTGTATTTTAAAGCATCTGTCCTCAAGTGATGAGGAAAAATTGATCTGTGAAAGAAGAGAAACAAAGCAATGCAAAATCACATACATTTTTTGTTGTTGTTGTTCATTTTGTGGCAAATCGCTTCTCTTAGTTACTCTCACCATTTAATCTCCCCTCCAAAATCAGTTTTGTTATTGACTATGCAAATCGAGTAATTTTCACGTCAAGTCAAACAAAGATAATTTACTGCAATTTCAGTCCGTTTCTGTCAAATTCGAACTACTTTATGTCTTTTGCAAGAACATAAAGGAGTTCAAATCTGTGAAGTCAGACATTGTTGAAACAACATTGGTGAACAGCGACACCTAGTGGTGATTCTTTTTTATAGAAACACATCAAAGATGTCACGTTACCGAGGAACACTGGACATTTTTTTATAGCTTAAAGAAGCCGAAAAAGCAAATGAAATCAAATTATTTTCAGATGTTTGTATATTCACTTAGATCACACATTCATTTCAGCTTTGATCAACATGAATTATAAGTTCTGAAATGCCTGGAAAACTTTTTGACAAACAATCCAAGCCCACATCACTGCCCACTGGGCTTCTTTGTGTACAACACTGGACTTTTCTACATCTTTGACAGCACTGAGTAGGAGTGAAAGAGTTCAAACATTAAAAACCTTGTGGAGGAGAACACTGTGTTCATCTGTTACATCTTCTCTGCACTTATAATAGCTTACCGACCTACGATCACCCTTTAATCTGAAAAGATAATACCCTTTTTCATACATGCTGAGGATTTCTGTGGTGTTAACAACCTATCAAGTAAATGTGTGCCTTCTTTTACAATCAATACTTGATTTTACTTTCTGACATATTCCCAGTTATGGCCGCCTTCAGTTCATCAGCTTGTTTGATTGAAAATAAATAAATAAAAGCACCAAATTTTCACTCATTCTTTACAGGTGCTGAACCTGGTCCAATCTTATGTGAACCTGCGTGTGCCTCTTTATGTTTCCTACGTGTTCCACTCCCCTGTGGGTACTGGTGGCTGGCAGCACTTTGATTTGCAGTCGGAGCTGCGCCTCACTTTTGTGTATGACACAGCCATCCTCTGGAAGGATGGCATCGGCAGCCCCCCGCAGGCAGAGCTACAGGGTATGTCCCCCGAGACAGAAAGAATATTATAGTTTGTGTTTCTGCACAGGGTACAGGAAACAAGAGCAGTTTTTGCAGAATTCAGAATGGATGTGTGTGGGGTTTTTTTTCCAGGTGCTTTGTATCCTACGAGCATGCGCATCAATGAGCAGGGACGCTTGGTGGTAAACTTCCACACCAAGACTCACTTTAGGGGTCTGTTTGTGAAGTCTCATTCTTCAGGCACAATAAAAAGATCTGGTGAGACTGAAATTTTGTCCTCATATCAGGATTGTGTTCAGGGGGTCATTATTTGAATAGTCGTCACATCTGATTTTATGTAATATAAACTTTGGTCTCAAAATTACCCTGCAGTCTCGATGTCCTCCATGGTGATGAGTGTTGACCATCCTGGTCTGACATTTAACCTCACCTTGGTGAGGAGTGAGCCCACCTACAGCCAACCAGTCCAGCAATGGACCTTCACCACCGACTTTGCCGTAAGACTGCATGAAACTTTTATATGCCCTGATGCAATCTGAGACATCCGGTCTATAAATATGTGTTCCAGAGCAGCTACAAGGGCAGGTGCAGAATGATGTTTTTGCGTCTCTCCCTGCTGCTACATATAGGTGAGAGACTACTCTGGTACCTACATAGTGAAGCTGATCCCCTGTACAGCAGCGCAAAATATAGAATACACTGTTCCACCTGTCTGCAGTCCCAGAGAACCAGTCACTTTTAACCTGGACATCAGATTCCAGCAAGTAAGTCAGGATTAGTTAAGATTAAGACCCATGAGAGGCATGTTTCTTCATTCTTTACCTTTTTTAAAAAAATTATTATTCTCTGTATCCAGCTGTCACTGGCTCTCTGTCTTCTTTTATTATACGATAAATACATGCATTCCTTTTTAGGTGAGTGATCCAGTTGCAGTGGAATTCAGTCTGAACACTCAAATGTTCTTGCTGTCCAAGAAGAGCGTATGGCTTTCTGATGGATCTATGGGTTTCGGACAGGAGACTGATACAGCCTTTTCTGAGGGTAAGCCCTATTAAGTCCAGAAAATTTTAACATCTGTCCAGTGACGATTTACAGGACTAAACTAGCAGATGTCTGTGGTGTAAAATGCTTTACATTACTTCTGTCAGTTTTGCAAAGAAAATTTTTTACTTTTCCTGCAGATATAGGCTTCCTTCGTGCCCATACAGTACATGGTTTTCTTGAACATACTGTAACATTACAATATTTTTGTGTATATTGTAATAGAGTTGCTGCATGCCATTAAAAAAAAAAAACTAAAATCAAGCTAAAAAAAAAAGCACTTAATTTAAAGTTCTTAAAATCAAATGTGGAAAAACAGCATTGTGATTCTAGTTTGGTTGGATGGAAGATAATTCTTAAAACAGTGGCAGCAAATTATGAAATTATAGTTTCTTGGCTAAAGGACATGAAACTAAAATATGAGAAAAATACATTTTATGATTTAGGTTTCACATTTTCACTATCCTCAGGTGACACAATATACAGCCGTGTCATGGTGGACCCCGTGCAGAACCTGGGAAATTCTTTCTTCTGTAGCATCGAGAAGGTGTTCCTCTGCACAGGCGCTGATGGATACGTACCCAAATACAACCCAGCCAAGTTTGAATTTGGATGCCTTGCGGACTCCCCTTCATTGCTGTATAGATTCAAGATTCTTGTAAGCATATTTAGTGTTTTTCAATGATGCAATTTCAGTACGCAGAGACGTGCAAAATAGCATTTAACAATCTTTTTTTTTTTCCTTCACGTTTTTCTTTTCAATCTAAAATACTCCACCAGGACAAGGCTCAGCCAGAGACTCAGGCACGTGCATTTGGCGATGTCAGTTTTAACGCTGTATTGGCAGCGGACGATCCATCAGCCATGTCACTCATCAGGCAACCGGGGTCTGATGGATTTAGACTAGACTCCACAGCCATGTTCCAGGTATCATATATGCCAGCGTTTCCTGTAGCCAATGACTCATTTTTCTTGCCTTTCATTTTATTTTATTCTACTTAGTAACAGGGCGCAGTGACATCCACCCAGCCTCTCCTTAGCCATAGACATACATGTTTTGTCATAACAGTCAAGGATAAGATAAACATATTTTCCCACGACCTGGAAGGTCATAAGATAAACATATCTTTCAGAGGCCTTGAAGGTCAGCCCTCGCAACTCTATGCTCTATTTATTTAATTATTGCTCCAGCTACTACTTATTACTCAATTCCCTTATTTCCTGCAATTTACCCTTAAGCATTATCATTTTGTTAATGAAGCAAAAATAAAACCCAACAGTAGTGAGGCCTTTGCAGGATTAGGGTAGGCTTAGTCACTTCCTTGTATATGTGCATGTGCTGTTGTGACTTGGAGTGATGTGAAAAAGCTTAATCTTGAAAATTGCTTAAATTAGGGCCCAGTTGAGCCTATTTTATTTTTAAAAACAACTATAAATTGATTATAAGTACTAGAATTTTCATTGCACCAGTTCATTTTGGATACTTAAGTATTACAGTTTCCCTTCTGTTATATATCACATTTCAGTCTTTGTGTCTTTTGCACTGGTTGAACATAATTCTTAAATATGCAGAACTTTTTTCTACTTCTTAGGTTGCTGCAGGTCGGGAATGGTACATTCACACCATTTACACAGTTCGCTCCAAGGAGAATGCTAATAGAGGCATTGGAAGACGCAGCCTAGAGTACCACTCGGTGGCTTCCACAAGCAATGGGCCGGACTTGACGCCATCCATTTCAAAAGGCCATCGCTGGAGGAGGTCAGTTGTCAATAAAGTTCAAGAAATTGCTGAAGCTATTGGAGCAGACAACAACCGTGGTACCAATATTATGCACATAGCCCTGGACCGCACCAAGCGTAGGTCAGTGGGGTCAAATGAGCTGTTTGCTGATGGTCTGGAACCCAGTGAGCTGCATGCAGATGACCAAAAGGAGGGTCTAGTAACTGTGGTGGGGGCACTGGTCGGCCTCCTGCTGATTGTCCTCATTATTGTCACCATCGTACTGGTGCTGAGATCCAGACAGAAGGATGGGATGGAGGGATGGAGGGAGGGCGTGCAAGAGGTGGTGAAAGGATCTGTCAGTACAGAGCCCATGTTGGTGGTGAGGATGCAAGACTGCCACAACAGCTCAGAGGTCTGAGCAATGAATGCACGGACAGACGACTGGACATGTAGGAAGTAAATGGGAGCTTTTATAAGTTTTTTGGGCTTTTCTTTAAAAAAAAAAAAGTTATTGAATTACTTTCATAACACCAAAACTCAAGATTCATCATATGTTATTAAGTGTGCCTGTAAATGTGGGAGAGTTCTACAATACCGAATCTATACTTATCACTGCAACAGCAAAGCAACATGGTGTCGCTATTTGCTTTTTTTAAACTGAACACTCAAACTTGTCCTGCAAGTAGCATGATACTTCTGTACTCTCTTACTGGCTTTGTGGTGTTAAAGTGCCTGAAGCAATTACATCCCTTCAGGACAGTCCCAGTCACCCAGTGAACATTTATAATGAAGCAAACATCACACAGGACAAGTCAAGAGATTTAGTGCTGCAGGCGTACCTCCAGGAAAGGAGACTAGATGTTAACGATATGTGCGTCAATGGAAAGAATAATTCATTTCACAAAGAACACATAGATGTTAACAACCTGCCCCTTTGTCACTGAACTTTGCGTATGTTTCTCAAACAGTATGAATGATGACGAGCACGTCATTTCTGCAGCTTGCTGAGGATAAAACAGATTACTCTACACATATTGTGCAGCATATTCTAAATAGCAAAAATGTAACAATTACAGTATGGATGCATCCACTCTGTCATCTCACTTATTGCCCACTAGGTTGTTATAAACTCTATCCACTGGCAGGAGATAATAGAAAATATAGAGGTAAATACTGAACTTCTGATATTGATTGTACCCGTTAGCCAAGTGTTTTTGTCTTCAAAGTATTTCCAACCATGCTGTGTGAGTACATTCATACATCCATCTGGGGTGAACTGTGCCTTTAAGCCTACAGTTTAGTCGTGAAATATTTGTTGGGACAGTCATGAAGACAAGATGGCGGCACTTGTGTTTTATCTGTGAAAAAATCCTGCAGAACTCTATTATCAAACCCCAGGAGGTGAAAACCACTGCTGATTAATTTTTATGTTTAATCACCAGCCAAACGTGGGTTTTTTTTATATTATTATTCTTATTCTATCTACTGTTCTTTATTATGTTTACCATACAGTGAGGAGTGTTGCATGTATTTGAAATCTCTGTTGCTGTTTTTTAATTTGTATTTTTTAAAATATTATCAGGACAGTTTTAATACTTATGTTTACAGCTCATTGCTGCTTCTCACAGCACAGTCTTCATCCTCACAGTGTTGTTGCTCCATGTTTTTCTGTGATATTTTCATATTTGCTTGAAACAAACAAAAAAAAGGACATACTGAGGTTTTTTTGGTTGTTTGTTTGTTTGTTTTTTAATGACACTGGTTAAGGTACGTATGTAATAAGACACTCATCTCAGGAGTTATTTCTTTTACAAAGAATGGACTGTGTGTTATAACACAATTTACTACTGCTGACTGAAGAGAATCTCTCCAGAGCCACTTTCTGTGTTACACTGCTAATAAGTGTGGTGCTGTGAACATTCAAATACTGTATCCATATCCAATGAATTGACCCCTGTTCTTCCCAAATTATGTTCATCTGAGCTTTATTTGTCACTAGTGTTGTGTGGGATTTCAGTGTTCTGACTCATTTTTTTCCCAGACAAATGATGCAAAGAAAATAGCTGCTCACAGATCAGTATGTCACTATGAAAAATATCACATTTGAGACTTTTGATATAATCTCCTAATTCTGTCGATGTCACTGGTGAAATTTCTTGTTTATATGTATTGTTAAAACTATGTCTTACTTTGCAAATATACAACATGCTGATGTGAGTGTTTCCTGAATAGTTGTCTTATTATGGTGTTGTTAGTCATCATTGTCATGCTTTATTTCTGATATTCATCAGGGTTAGATGATGGACATGAGCCGGAAAACAGCTGAGGTGTGAGTCTTTGAGCAATGTCAGGGTGTGTGTGTGTGTGTGTTTCTTTTCTTTAATTTTTTCTTTTTTCTTTTTTTTTTTGACCCTGATGAATTTGGAAATAACACCAAATCTGGCATTAAATGCACTTTTTGTGTCACATCCCTCACATGCCACTACAAGCTATGCAATGTAATGTATATCCCACACCCAGTTATTCCCATAATATGACAAATTTAGCACAATCAAACTTGATATTTTCTTTGTCTTTTTATGAATGGGTTTTTATGTATATGTATTTAAGAATAAACACTGTTTACCGGTGCCTTTTGTTATTTTGTTGCTTTAATCTATACATTTAGGGTGGATGATATGAACTTTAAAAAAACGACGCCATTATGCTTTATTTGACTTCACTGCTTTGAGAACCTCACGTTGAAAACTCTCTCGTTTTGACTTACATAAGTTCTTAGATCAATAAAAAATAAATTACAACAAGCAAGCTCCTTGAATATTTAAATGTTTTACTCGACTTTGTCGCTGTTTGCATTCATAGAAACAAAAACATACTAGTAATTTTCAGTAATAAATTAGAGCAGTACAGTTTCCCCTGTAAGCACACACATTGGTCATTTACATTCCGAGGCAAAGTAGGAAAGATTAAAAAAGTAAAGTTAATGACACCAATTAAGCTGTCAGTTAAATGAGTTAAGCAACATGATGTCTCCGGGGGGGCTTTTAAATGACCCCCTAGGCAGCAGCAGAATATCAGTGTAATGTGTGATTTCTTAGATTGAGGACTATGGTTCATAACGCCGTGCCAATAAAGCGTATATAATTGAATTGCAACTGAACTGAGAGAGAGTGAAATCTGATTGGTTGAGAGCGAAAGCGACACTCCACAAATGTGCCCATTTCCCCCCTCCATCCTCTTCCTTCACTTCCTGCAGTGGCAGTTCTCCGCTGCTGGTTGGATTGTAAACATGGCGACTGCTGGTACATCTGGAGATGACCTGAGGAAAGAGCTGACATGTGCAATTTGTTTGGACTACTTTAAAGACCCGGTCATTCTGAAATGCGGCCATAATTTCTGTCGCTTTTGCATCTGTATGCACTGGGATGAAAATGGCGGAGACTACGGGTATCAGTGTCCTCAATGCCGAACGGTAAGTTAATACGTTATATACGCGGTTTTTTTTGTTTGTTTGTTTGGGTTTTTTTGTATTTCTTCTCACAATAAATACAGCAACACAGCTGTGATAGTATTTCTTTAAAGTGTTTTTATATAAATATTATTTATGGGAGATAACACAGCGTGGTTGGCGACTATTTTTGATAAATAACACTTACCTACGCAGTGCATTTTTGCGGCTTTGGTTGCTATGGTAGCTGGCTGTTCTTAGCTAATGGTAGCCAACCTTAAACTGTAAACACACGAGTTGGCCAGTTCAATAGCGAGCCCCTTTAGCTCCCGTGGAAACACCCTAATGCACGCAATCCTGCGCTTGATTAGTCCTCTTCAGTTCTTTTTTTAAATTTCCTCCAGGTGTTCAACAAGAGGACCTTCACTAAAAACTACCTGGTGCAGAACTTGGTGGCCAAACTGGATGATCTGGAGTGCCTGGGTGCCTGTCCTGCCCCCTCCAAGCCCGTGAAATTTGATGAAAAGTGTGAACATCATGGTGAAGAGCTGAAACTGTACTGTCAGACCGATAAAAGGCCTATCTGTGTTGTCTGCAGGGAGTCTAGATCACACAGGTTGGTTTTGATGATTGACTTTAGAAATGTCACCTGAAGGGGGGGGGACATATAAAGGTCACACATTTGCCTTAACAATTTACAGATGACTGGGTAGAATTAGGAATTTATAAACAACAATTTGTGGGGGGTTTTCTTTTTATTTAAATGAGAAATTCAAGGAAATATGTAATTGTTCTATTTTGATTAGAGTCAAGCTTTAAGATTGAGTGGACCCCATGAGATTTTCTGTTTTAACCTTGGGAATGACTGCTATAAAACATAAACTCCATGTGCCCATTCTCATTGGAAATTGAGAACCACAGTGTAACTGATGCACCTAAGACAACTTTAGGTACCTACACTACTGTGATACCTCTAAAGTGTAGAGCTACCCTGTCAGTGAATTAATATCAGTTTGTGAGACCCATGCAGGAAGTAATTCACAGCAAAGTGGCGCTCACAGGTCACAGAAAGCAACTGACAAGCAACTTAAAGTAAGGACAGGCAAAGTAGTTGCTTTCAATGTGAAGCTGGTTGGGTCCCAAGCATAGATGGCTAAAAGAGGATGTACCTTCTGGGTTTGAAAAGTCACCCAATGCAAAAGTGTTAGACATAAATTCTTTTTAAAGGCCACCAGGGGCTGATGGCCATGGTTGCAAAAGCCTTGCTATCTTTTAGAGATTGATAGGGAAAACAGTCATTCTGCTATGACCTCTTTAATTCCTTTCCTCCTCAGTTCATTGTTTTGGTTGCGCATTTCAGGTCCTACTCTAAAAGACTTCAAGTTCATATAGTACATTTTGGTCAGTCTAAGTGTCCGAGTCTGATTGTCCAGAATAAGCTAATTTGCTAACAACTTGCAAAACACAAGTTCTCAGTCAATGAGCATGTGGTTTCAGTCAAATCCACACCTTGTGGTTTCAGAACACCAAATGGTATTCCGTTCGATTCAGTTATTTATATAGCGCCAAATCGCAACAAACGGTCTCCTCAAGGCGCGTTGTATTGTGGGTACAGACCCTACAATAATACAGAGAAAACCCAACAGTCAAAATGACCCCCTACGAGCAAGCATTTGGCGACAGTGGGAAGGAAAAATTCCTTTAACAGGAAGAAACCTCCGGCAGAACCAGGCTCAGGGAGGGGCAGTCATCTGCTGCGACCGGTTGGGGCTGAGGAGAGAGACGGGACAAAAGACATGCGGTGGAAGAGAGCCAGATTAATAATGGTTATTAGCAGCCTAGGCCTGTAGCAGCATAACTAAGGGGTGGTTCAGGGTCACCTGAACCAGCCCTAATTATAAGAGGGGCCTGAAAGCTGAAGGCTCTGCCTCCCATTCTACTTTTAATTATCCTAGGAACCACAAGTAAGCCAGCAGTCTGAGAGCCAAGTGCTCTATTTGGGTGATCTGGGACTACAAGGTCTTTGAGATCAGATGGATCCTGATTATTCAAGCCCTTGTATGTTTAGGAGAAGGTTTTTAAATTCTATTCTAGATTTAACAGGGAGCCAATGAAGAGAAGCCAATATGGGAGAGAGATGCTCTCTTTCTAGTCCCTGTCAGTACTCTAGCTGCAGCATTTTGAATCAACTGAAGGCTTTTCAGCGAGCTTTTAGGACAGCCTGATAATGAATTACAATAGTCCAGCCTAGAAGTAACAAATGCATGAATTACACTTAGGCTTTAGGGGACTAAAGTCTTCAATGCATGGTGGATATTACCTATGCAATTGGATCCTGGAATGCCTACTAGCTGCCAACTGTCAGCAACCAAGCAATTCAGGATGAGTGAATTACTTACTACGTGCACACACCTTTAGCTGCAGTGTACAGAACTGGCAATGTAACATGGTTGTAGTTTTAAAAAGAAACTTCTTTGCAAGCATTTGCATTTTATTTGTGTCTCAAACATTGCTTGGTATATCAAACAGGAGTTGAGGTGTGAATCGGTACAAACATCAACCTCAATGTGACTTCTTTGTCCATTGAACTTGTTCTCCTTTACGCTTTTTCATGTAGTACACTTCAGTCCTGGATTATGAGACTGATCTATTAGGGAAAAATGAGATGTATAATGTAGTGGTTTACACATTTGCCTTGCTAGTGAGGTGTCTGGTTTAATTCCAATTGGAGAGACAAATCCCCTTTAGGGTTGTGTCACTGCTGAATCAAATGGCATAGCAAGCTGCTGTGGCAACCACTTGACAAGGGAGCAGCCAAAATTATCCAGGAAAAGATGAGGTGTAGCTCTACATTTATTCTGTCTCCTTAATAACTTAAGACCCTGGTGAATCTTTTTTTTTTTAAGGTAAAATGCATTGTGAAGCACTTATTACCAGACTTTAGTAGTCATAACTTTAAAGGAAAAACCCCAGCAACAACTTTCTGTGCTCATTCTACCACACTAAGTCTAAAAAGGAGTCTAAAAAGGAACAGATCCATCTGTCATCCTAAAACTGATAAGGGACCCTGAAGTCTTGCTACAGATGTAGCTATGAGATGCTTGTAAAGAGGACCGAAGGTCATTTTGAGCTTTATTATCAAGTTCTGAAAAAAGGCTTCTGTCTGCCTTCAGAGACATGCTCTAAACACAAAGTCTTTGTCATGGCACACCTTTTGCCCTTGAAGTGGTATCTGTCACTTTTTGTAGTATACCAACTCTTTATCAGTTAATGGCCTGATGTGAAGTGGCTGTAGATGAATATTTAAAGTGGAAGATGGCTGAAACCTAAAACTGAGGATTGTGATTATTTACTGTCTTAAGATTATTCACAGGTGACTTTTTAAACATTACTCGCATAACAAGGAAAAACAAACATCTGTTCAAATTTGCCACTGGGGTGTTTTTAATCCAATACATGAGAAGTTCCTATTGTAAATGATACAGACATTTTTATAAGATTTATATTTGGGAACAGGTCACATGAATCGTGTTTACCTGTACCTTTATCCTCAGGCATTACATAAAGCAACAAAAGCTTTACAGTTTAACAAAAATGTGTTATGGGAAAATTTGTGGTTTGGTAAGAAATGGTGAATCTAAAAACTGAGTAATTGGTGTGTAACAAAATGATCACTGTGTTTCAGACACCATGATGTGGCACCAGTGCCAGAAGTTGTAAATGACATGAAGGTAGGGTTAAATGTTAGTTTGCTAAGTAGCGTTAGCTTCTTCTTTTTTCCCCCCTTTATCTAGTTTCCTATTGCATATTGGTAAATGTCTTGATGTACATTTGTTACAGATGGAGCTGAAACTGAGGCTAATGGAGCTCAACTGGCAGAAGTCTCAATGTGTAAAAGTCATTACAGCTGATGAGCTCACTAAAAGTGAATTGAGGGTATGGAATGAACATTCTTGGGTTTTGTTTGTTTTTCCTCCACTTGATGTACATTTGCTTCAAGTAGTCAACATGGCATGTTGCATGCAAACATTCAGTTATACAGACCAGTGAAACACTGAACAGGCACTTCTCAGACACAGTTGTGAGCTTTCATCCTAAAGCTATGGTCACATAATGCTGGTCAGTAAATATCCAGACTGCTTCTCCTTGACTTCTGGTGAGGTGTGAAAACGGCCACATTTCAAATGTGCATTTTCCTGTTTCAGAGCATTGTCATGGTGACTCCAGCAGACTCTCAGGGCAGAGTTCAACTTTATTCAGCTTTGGTCAGGCAGATGTGCTTCTTTGCACAACTGAGATCATTTCCACGATATTTTTAAATACAGAAGTTGCTTAATTTGTTGCATTATCACATGTAAGATAACAAGCTCCAACCCCTGCTTGTTTTAGAAGTTTGAACTGACAAAAGTGGCATTGTTTGTGGTGACTCTTGATAGAAATGTGGTGACACGTTAATCCTCCAAAGCTTTCTTTGCTCTAGTTGAAAAAGCAGAGACTCAAGGAGAAGATTGAAGCAGATGTCGGTGCTTTGGTCCAGTTTTTGCTGGATGAGAGGGACTCCCTGCTTGAGAGCCTGGATGCCGAGGAAGTGGCCACCATGGCTGTTTTAGATGACAACTTGAAGACTGTGGAGACTGAAGCGGCAGCTGTTGACAAAGCTATAGCAGCTATCCACAGCCAGATCAATGGGAAAACTAGCTTTGAGGTCAGTTGTCTTTAGTGGTTAACTCTTAAGCCCTAGCCATGGTATGACAGTTTAAGAGTTGCTTAACATGTGTCCACCCTTCCACCCCAGGCTTCAAAAAGGGTCAAATCGGTCTCAACTTTAGGCCTGAGTGTTTTGAATACAGCTTTGGTAGCCCTTTAGCATTGCTTTATCAGTTTAAGGCTCTGTTAAAACCAGCACGTGCTTTTTAAACTGTACCGAAAAGTGAAACTTTCTCCCTCAGTGATGTCACTTTAAATAAAGCTGTAATATCAGCACAGCCATCACCTTCAGATTGACAAAGAATTGGAGAAAAGAAATTTGGTGGACGAAGTTGTTTTTGTAAAATTGGACATGGGGACACACTCGCAGTTTTCCTCGGCTGGCAAAGCCTTAAAGGAACAGTCAGTAAAAACATTGCATTTGGTTATTTAATATGAAACTGATTGTACTCAAATATGCATACATTATTGTGTAATTGCATCTTCCAGCAAACTGATGCATTCTCACTTAAAATGCAGGCATCAGTTTTTGCAGGCCAGCATAATCCCCCCCCCACACACACACACACTGTATTTGAATACATTGGCCCGGGAATGACCCCTCCTGTCTATCACCTTTTTACATATGTGGCTAGAAACTGGCCACATGTGTGGTAAACCAAAGGAGGTGAAGAGAAGTCATAGGCATTCACATGATGTGGAAAAACCTTTGAGCTCATGTCTAACTTCACTCAAGATATGAAGCATCATACCTATGTTTTATCTGAGAAGGGGTCCCCTTTACCAAAAAGCAAAAACACAAAGGAAAGACCACACCACCAGCAACTGAATAAAATATCTTCTTTCTACTCACCTCAAGCCTCATCTCTTGAACTGAGGTCAGGACTTTAAAACACAAACATCCATAAACCTGCTTATTTATTCCCAATATTGTCACCCTTGCCTATAGTCAGCAGATTACACATGCAACCCTCCCATCTCCAGACAGCTGACAAGAGCCAGCTAAACGGCTGGTTATGAACGAGCATTATGCCAGGTAATGTTGGGCTCGAGTGTCCAAAAAACAAACCACTTTCCCTCTAAACAGTTTGATTACATTTTCACGTGAGTTTATTTGCCAAGGCTGGCAGCAGCAATTGATATCAAAAGTTCAGGATATCCTCAACAACTCAGTATTGTTGTTGGTTATAAGTGAGCTTCACTGATTCATCGACCTATATTTGACTCTTTTCACAAAGTATTTAGTCTGGAAGATGCTGTAAAAAAAAAAAAGTGGACGCTTCTCACCCAGCATTTACAGCTGAGGTAAACCAAAGGACTGACAGCCTACACAACAGGGAAAACTCCAGGGTGGATCTGGTCCAGGGTTACTTTCTTATCTGGGTGTACTCATAGCAGATGAAGGGTGACCAGAGTGTTTGAGGTGATTTAGGGGTTAAGAATGTAAAATATTTACTGTATCTCTTAATGTGTATTGTGTACTGTATTTAAATGTTTAAATGCAGTGTATACAAATGCGTTTTTGTACACAAACTGAAATGCAGTGGCCACTATGGAGTACAAGTTTAGACTGTGCTAAAATGGCCACAGCTGAGAAAATGGATAAGAAAACTGAAATGGCATATGGGCACATGGTGGGAGGTGCAGTCTTGGTGGTGGGGGGCTTCAGAAATGTCTTAAAACTTGTTTTAGTTGCATTAGATGTTAAACACTAACTTTTAAAATCTGAATTTTTTCCTTTTTTTTTTAATTCTGCAACAGAGCCTTGCAGAGACATTTAATGAGTAAGTAGTTTTTTTTGTTCTCTTTTTAATTATGAAAATACTTGCTACAAAAACCCCTGTACATTTCCTTTTTTTTTTTTTTTTTTTTTTATTAAATTCTGTGTTTCTTCTACAGAGTTGTACATTGCAAGCCTTTCACCTCTTTGGAGCCAGTTAATTGTCCAACTGAATTTACAGACTTCTCAGGGCCATTTCAGCTCATCATGTGGAAAAAGATGATGCATGTGCTACACACCAGTAAGTTTAAGAAGCATGCAGTGAAAGTGCTTGACAGGCTGTTTGAATTACAGGACTGATGCCAAGCATAAAGGTTGTATTTTTTTTTTAAATTGCATTTTAAACCTTGCTGGATGGCCAGCATATTCTTTGCAGTCAAGTCACTAAATAGAAAACGGAGTAATGTGAGGTTAGCTTTTCTGCATGCTTTATCATTTTAAAATAATGCAGGATTTGGCTTTCTGTGTATCAGTAGGAACTTCCCAGTCAGCTTGCCATCTTTCCTTCAAAAGAATGCAAACTGATTAAATTGGCTTTGCAGCCTGCTTAACAGTTGCAAGGAATGCCAAGTGCAGTTAATCTGCTTTTAAAATGATCGGTGTTCTACCAGCTCAACTTAAGTCTAATGTGAACTAATCTGTCACGGTCTCTCTAGTGCCTCAGAACCTCACCTTGGACCCAGACACTGCTCACCCAAACTTGCTCATCTCAGACTTTGACACCAAAGTGGAGGAGGGCCGCGTCCGCAGTCAGGAACCAGACCTACCTGCCCGCTTCAATCGGTTCTGCGGCATCCTTGCCACAGCCCAGTATGCCAGTGGCCAGCACTACTGGGAGGTGGATGTGAGGGACAAAGGTGTGTGGTACCTGGGAGTGACCACAGAGTGCAGCAACAGGAAGGGCTTCGTCAGCCTCACTCCCTCCGCAGGATACTGGAGCCTGTGTCTGCAGGACCGGCTGTACGCCAGTGGGGAGGACGGCCGCATTCCAGTCGCTGACTACTGGAATTCTCCTCGCGTGGGTGTGTACCTGGACTATGACAACGGCCGTCTTAGCTTCTATGATGCTGTAACGATGAAGAGGCTGTACATGTTTGACACCTGCTTTGAGGAGCCCGTCTACCCCTTCTTCAGCCCAGGGAAAAACGACCCAGGCAGCAGACTGCAAATATGCCACTATTACTGAGTTGAAATGAATGGTTTAAAATTTAACTTCTGAGTGTTTTCATTTTTGCCTGTTGGCAAGGCTTTATCTCCTGACCAGGCTGGAGTAATAGCTTGACCCTTGGAATCATGTACTGTATGCTTTTGAGTTACTTGTTGGTCTTACTGGTTTTTAGAAGGTATTTTACATTGAATAAAAAGTACTGGGGTGTACACACAAATTTGGTAATTTTCAACATAGACACACACTGTAGGCTCATACCCCTGACTGCTGTGCTGGGGGTTTGGTGAGGTGCTTTGCTGTTTATCACTGTGTCTGCTGGATTGCAGATGCTCTTGTTGTTCAGAGCATATACAGCTGTTATCCCATTAGCAACAACTATGCCATACTACTGTACAAAAAGCTCACTGTAAGAAGGGTCACTGCTGAAGCTTTGTTGGGTATAGTTTGAATGTTTGCAGTTATCAAAGTAATGGCAATTTAACATTCCCTCAGTTTGAGACTTAAGTTGGTTTGGTCAGGCTGCACTGATCTCAGCTCTCAATTAGACTTCTAGGAATGACTGGAGGTGGCATTTAACACGAGTACAAAATTTTATCACTAATCTTTTAAAACCTGTTTTATCATGAAATGAGTCAACACTTGACATTTTTGGACTTTTCCTCTGTATATTGCTGAGTTGCATCTTTTTGCAGCTCATTTTTGATGTTCTACCATTTTGCTATTTGTAAAAAGGCTAATCACGATCTGTTTGGGGAAATAATTGGATATAAGAGGAAAACTAATACTTTTCAAATATTCTAAGCATTCGATCTGCTTCATACACTTAAATATTTTTAAGACAGTCCATCCATGACTTTCAGTGTTAAGTGAGAAGCTGGTGGACTGGATAAGACGGGCCTAAAATTACCCACAGAATGCTAAGTTAAGCTTTTTAACAGCTTTTTTTTTTTTTTTAAATTATAACCTCAAATGTATTAACTAACTTCTCTAGGTTTTTAGTTGGTCCTCACTTTTTTTTTCTCTCCTTTTTTGGGGGAGTGGGATGATGTCCCATCTTTTTAAATGTAAATCTGTGTCCTATGATGTGTTTTTGTTTGGGTTTTTTTTTTTTTTTTTTTTTTGGTCTCATTGAGGAGAATACTGGCCGTGTGATCGCTGACAGTATTTGGAAGGGAGATCTGCCCTCACGTGTTGGACTAAAACTTCTCTTTAGCTTGGAGTATTTTGCTGGTAAATGTTGTCTCAGATGCTGTATCTCATTTAATACATTTTATTGCTCAAATGTGTTTTTTGGGGGGGGGGGGGTTTGAGGCGGGTCCTGGTCTCTGATCATGTCACTTGCTATTAATGTGCTTGGTGTTTCTCTTAAAATAGGATTAAAAGCGGTAACGTTTGTGACTTGTAAGTTTGTCATTTACTTAGTTGGCCGGGATTAGTTTAAACTGTGGTTTCAGTCATTTCAGTATTGCCTTTTTAGAACATTTTTTTTCTTTGGCAGTTGCCACACACATGCACACACTGGGCAAGTATTGCACCTTCTCTCAACACTTCCTTCAGCTTGGTATATACTTTAGCTGTAAGGTCACTACGGTACAAAATTCTTCAATTTTGATATAGCATAAAGTTGTGGTAAAAGTACACTCTACTTAAATTTGATGATTTGCTGCTGTGTTTGAGGAACATTGGCCTGTTGCGTGAGCCAGTTCGGGCCGTCAAAAAGATGGCCTCACATTTGAGTCCAGAATACTTTGGTATACAGAGTTCCCGATCAATTTAATGACTGCGAGGTGCCCAGGTCCTGTGGCGGCAAAACGAGCTCAAACCATGACCATCGTGCTTGAGTTGGTATGAAGTGCCATGTTCTCTTTACGGAGAAGAGACTTTCTCACGGCAACGCTTCCAGCCAAGCCATATTTATTCAGTCTGTTTTGTAATTGTACTGTCATGAACTTTAACATTTAATATGAGTCTGAGATGTAGCTTTTGATTTGTTTTGCAATTTCTGAGCATTGTATGGTCTGAGCTTGGGTGAGTTTTTGAAGACTTAAATTTGTCTCGAATGTGTTCCTCTTGTGAATCTTTCTCACTCACACTCCTTATAACCCTTCCCAGAGTGATGGGTGGCAACAATTGCTTCCAAGATCACTGCTGATTACTTTCCTCCTCCGCATTGTGATAACACAGCTGATTGCTGATCAATTAAAGTTTGATTAGCAGCACCTGGCTGCTGCTTACCCTCTCAACTCCTACTGAAGCAGTAAGGGTGAACCTATATTTTCACACTCCACTTCTGCATTTTGGCTTCATGTTTGTTAAATGAGACCGTGTAAGGTCATACATTGTAGTTCATCTGAGGTTGAATTTACCTATTTCCCAAAGGTTTTGTCATTTCCTGATATGCAAGTAGAATTTAAAGAGTGTGTCTTTTTTTTTTTTTACCATGCCCGCATATATTCTAGAGCCACTTTACACTGAGACCTATTCATTTTAGCTACGGTACAAAGACTATAAGGGTTATTTAGGTTGTTTTCCCAACCTTCGCATCCTCGCTGTTCCCAAATCGTTAACGTCGTTGTGGTGTTGCTCATTTGGTTTGCATGCAGCAAGAACATTGGAGGAGGTGAGAAGACTGTTCTTATCGTGTCCTCCTCTTTCTTTGGTAATGACTCAGTGACTTGTTCCTGTCTCATTAAAGACATGTGGGCTTAATGATGGGCCAGAAAAATGACCACGTAATGTGTTACAATTGCATTCATGTCAACCAGACAACACATTTGCAGTATTACCGCACAGAGAACCATTGCTGATTAAATTCCAACAGGGTTTCTTCTTCATTTAGAGTAAGTTAACTAAAATAGTTACAGGATAAAATTTATTGTCCTGTTGGACTGTTATGACTCATTTGATTTACAGAAAGGGGTCTCTAGAAATAATTTTTTTCAAAACAGTGTAGTTGCAACTTTGTTTTTTTAGTTTTTTTAAAGTATTATGGAACACCATTTCTATAAAGCAACAGAAAAAAGTGACACAAAAAAGCCCTAAGACCTAAAAATCATATTCGTAAAGGAGTAAGTCGCGACCACGTTGAGTTCTTTTAACATTAATTAATGCAAATGCCGAGCCACACGATAATTCAGTAAAGCTTGTGTTACTTTGAAGTTATAAAGAATGCAAGTGACATGTTTTTGGCTTATTTGACAACCACATAACTAAAGGAAAAAGGGTACTGGGGGAAAAAAAAATCATGGTATGACTGAGCAGGAATATTTTTTTTTTTTGTTAAAAAAGGCAGCAAAGTAGGCACAATCCTAACTTGGCAAGAGAACTGGACACTGATTTCTAATCTGCCAAGAACAAAGCAAAATACAATCAAATATTCACTGTAAAAAAAAAAAAATCAGTAATGACTGAGAATTTTGTTATATACATTTAGGTATACAAAGCAGGCAATTTGCACAACAGTTTATCTTCATTCTTTAATTTACAATCATACCCTCTCTGTGATACAAATGTACTGATTACTTGTGTGGCCTCTTGTAGTATACAGTTGTACACACAAAATTTGATGTAGTTGTATTAACACAGTATGTGCTTCAGTTTTTTTCACACACACATCCGTGACGGCTGAAAGCAGTAACAAAATAATAATAAATACAGTTGTCTAATCGATGAGCGGCGAAGGTCAGCTTAATCTGTCAGTTTCCCAGTAAATAAAATAAATACAAAACACAGGTGAGAGGTGATTTTGTGTCACTGCATATTAGCTGGTGTTGTGTTCCTGCAGGAGCCACACAAAGTAAAAAGCTCTAAACATTTAAACTGCAGAGCAAATGAATACAAATCCCGGCAAACCCACGATAAAGGTTCATCAGCTACAAGAATATGATTGTAATATACAGTACACTTTCTGATTATGTTAAAATGAACTATACACAGAGGCATATATTACTCTCGCAAACTATATAACTCTCATAATATTTGTATTTTGTGCAACGTTCAACAGCAACTTATAACGAAACATTTTGGCAGAAGGAAACGTCACCGTTTAACCGAATGTGAGCTGGCCGGGGAGAGTCGGAACAGAAAACAGCTTTCAGTGCTACAAGTTACAATGCTATAACTATGTTTGGCAAAGACTACCAACTACAAAAATAATCTGTGAAACAAAATTATGTAGAAAAGCAAATTTTAAATAATTTCCTTTGGGGTGGGGGTGGGGGGTAATAGCAAATCTCTGTGTATACAACTTTGCTTCGCTGATGTTGCTTGGCATGACCTTATTTCTGTTTAAGTGCTGGAATAGGTTGGCTATATAGACACCAAATCCTTATATATAAATATATACATACATGTTAATTTGCATATGCACAACTACATTGGATTGTAGGTATGACTATACGAAAGTGCAAAGGACTACTTACTATTATTTTGTTTTGCTAAAAGGGCTCAGACTTTAGGGTTAAGGGGAGCTGGTTCAGATATTTGATTTTTTTTTTTTTTTTGTTTTAACTACTGTGCTTCTTGATGCTTGTCTTTGGATCCCAAAACAAAATAATTTGCATATATGTAAACTCATCATCTAGCTGAAAATTAAAAAAAAGAAAAAGGAAAAAAAGCTATCCATGTGCAGTGATCGTGTCAGAATGTTAAGGTGCAGAATGAGAATGATAAGCAGTTCCTTTTAAACACATTCCTGAAGTTTCTGCAGAGTTCACTGATTAATATTGTAAGGCAGTGACGACAGGGTAATTTTTTGGAGCGCACAGACATGCAACATTGTTCAAGGAAAGGCCTGAGCATTTTTACTTGAATCATAAAGCAACATGTTGAAAATGTACTCTTGTCTTGTTTGCTGGTTACTGAGTGTTGCCCAACTGTACTACCAAAAAAAAACCCCAAAACAAGACAATGAGGTTACACTTGGGGAACAGAGCTAGAATGCCTTTGTGCCAGGGGCCAATTTCCTGTTCATTTCTTCATGTGGATAGTTGGCTAGGTTTAAGTTTAAAGTGAATCTATTATGCTTTCTGTCATATATATATATATATATATATATAAAATTATTACTGTTAAATGATTGCTTATAATACACGTAGCCAAAGTTTCAAATACTGAGGTCAGTGTGTGAGTTTTTAGCTCATAGGAATTATTTGCACAGGCTTCTAATTGCCCGAAGCTCTCAGGTTTCTCTCAGTTTTTCATTTTGGCCATTTATTAGTCAAAATTGCAGTTGTATAACTTGGAATATCACATCAAAATTTTGAGATACCCAACTCAAATTTTTGGGATAATGACCCAAAAATTTTGACTGAGCTTTGCCAGGAAATTTTATTTATTTTTATGCCCACACTCCCAAGTAGCAGAAACAAGATCGATATAATGGTAGCAGGGCCCTCTCTCAGGCACACAGCTCGGTGAGAAGAGCACCCCTGCTCATCTGTTTTCAAAAAGTTTGCTTAAAAGGGTGAGGAGCTAAAACAGCTTGTTTCAGTCAGAGGATGAACTGAGTGTAAGGAAGGATTATTGTGATTTGTGAATCATGCAAAGCTACTCTACTCGAGTCCAAGAATACAAATAGGAGCTTAAGAGAAGCTGAAGGCGGCGGCAGAGACACTGAAAATGACAAAATGTGGAAATATTTAATTACAGGATGACTTATTTCTGGCAGGTGTTTGAAATGTATGTATATCTGTGTATGGATAGATTTTGTAAGTGTAACGGCGGTGTAACTGTACAAGATGCAGTCATCTAACTTTGCAGGTGTGTAGTTGAGTAGAGGGTGCTGGAAGTAGAGGTGGGGGGGGGGGCACTTCATGCCCCTGCCCCACATTCTGTATAAAATGTATTTGAAATTCTTCCTATGAGATGAGATATTTTTATGTTTTTTTTATTATTATTATTATTATTCATTTGTTTTTGTTGTTTTAAGAAGGAAGTGGTCCAAGAACTTGTTTTTTTCCACATGGGGTAATCCCCTTATACGATAGTTTCTATTTTTTCCAGTAATTTTTGGGATATCTAGCCAATTTTGTCTTTAAAAACATTCTAATTACAAAATTATAACATTGTTCTTAAACTCTGGACATTAAATCCTTTAAGTATCTGCAGACAAAATGAACAGGAAATTAATTTGTGGACATGGGGCCTCTGGGAAGTTGCGCAGGCATGTTGCAGCTTTTTCTCTACAAGCAATATGGGACATTGATTTCTCAAAGCAGACGCTGGTGGTGGCGGTGACGTCTTCCCTCAGTCTACTGCAGATATCTGTAAACTTTGAAGCAGTGATTGCCAGAGTCTGCAACAGCCACGTGTCCATCTGAGGTGAGCGCGAGGCCCTGGGGGCCGTAGAGCGGATCTGCCGAGGTGTTAATGTAGGATAAGAATGACCCCGTGCTGTCAAACACCTGATGCACAAAAGAAAAAATAAAAAAAAAGGTTCAGAGTTTTCAGAATGCTCCGGCATTAAAATTACACCTGCATGCTTCAATTTGCTTTGCTTTAAAAGTAAAGCGCTCTGGTGCTGATCACCTGTATTCTGCTGTTACCCCAGTCAGCTACAATTATGTTTCCATTGGCATCCACAGCCACACCAGTGGGAGCATTGAACTGGCCATTGCCTTCACCGTGAGAGCCGAACTTGAACAGAGAACTCCCCGTCAGCGCTGTACACCTGGGACAAGAAGCCAGAAAAGTTCAGTCAGCACCCTGTAAAATAAAAATCACTGGTAGGGTTGCAACTTCAGAGATAATCCCCCCCTTTTTTTACCTTCACAGAGTGATTGTGAAAATCGGTCACGATAATTTCATTCTTGTTGTTCACTGCAACAAAATGTGGACCTGGATGAGGAGACAGAAGCCGGTTATTGCGGTAGTTAAAGCAGAGACTGTTTCCTGTTGTTTGCGCATTCCCTTCACTGTTAGTAGACTGAATAAATGCAGTTTTCAAGTAGTGTGTCTAAAGCTGCAGTTATAAAATAGGTAGCCTGTCTGATTGGACTGAATTAGCATGTTGGTCTTCTTTTCATACACAATCACAAATCAGTCCTGAAAGTTAAATTATATGGAGAGGCTCAAAGCCTAAATTATTGTTATGCATGCACTGCCCAGTCACAGAATATTTATATTATCCTAGCCATACTGTAAGTGGTTACACTGATAGTTGGGCTACTTGTCCAGTTATCATGAAGCTCTAGTTTGCAAAACTGATTACATTTAAACAGAAACTCTTAATTAATGGGAGCAGGAAAATTCATTCACACTGATCTTTTCATGGCTAGATTTTCACCAAAAAAAACACAATACACATGACAAACCTTTAATAGATAAGGATAATTATGATTCATGTAATTGTTACGGCAGCTACAATGGCATCACATCTCTGATCATTGTTGCATAGGCACAGCTTGATCCCATTTTTCTATTTTTTTTTTTTTTAAACAATCAG
Organism: Pterophyllum scalare; assembly: GCA_024447675.2. Classification (NCBI taxonomy): domain Eukaryota; kingdom Metazoa; phylum Chordata; class Actinopteri; order Cichliformes; family Cichlidae; genus Pterophyllum; species Pterophyllum scalare. Next base: position 80,951 of record JAMQGT020015423.1, on the reverse strand, counting down.
AGATCTCAGGAGGTCAGACACATGATCACGGATTTGGGTTAGACAGAGGGCACTGCACTGTGGGATTATGGTTGCAGCAAGGCCACACTTAGTACTTACTGAAAACTGAGCCAGATTTATTTATGTTTGGGCCAAGTTTTTCTGAGTTGGAAAACAGAAGGAAGAACAGAAAGGAAGAAAAAAAAAAACGTAGTCAGAGATAAAGACATCCAAAGAAGAAAAGGTGCAGGGTGATTGAGAGGGGTGCTGCTGCACGGCTAATGCAGCGATACAGTGGGAGTACAGTGATGTTTTCAATAGCCTTTATGCTGTTTGCTGCCCAGAGCTGACATTTTAAACTCCATCTACTTGAGTCACAGTGCTCACAATGAGTTTTTTTTTTAATAATCCTAAACAATGATGAAGTGCAAGCTTCAAAAGCTTTCCAAAGCCAAAATAATTTACAGCATTAAAAGTATGTTGTGGACAGTTGTAAAATATTTATGGTTTGTTTAAAGAATCGTAAAATTATCTTAAATAACAGGAATGAAGTGTTTTCATTTCTTTGAGTATAGTAACCACATGTTACTGTGCTGTGTGATATTTTGCCAAATATTCAAAATTTTAATGTCAGATTTACTCATTTGGTAGAGTAGTATTGCTGCTGTGTTGAGGACAGCTGGACTTTGGATCCTCTCCCTCCCAGTCTGCCGCCTCCTCACCTGCAAACTGTCTGTCTGAAGTCCCTCTGCCTCCAAACTTGGTCACAAGCTTCCCATTGGACTGAAAGATGAAGACACAGCAGGCTTTGTTGTCCACAGTGATAATGTGTCCATTCTTATCCACAGCCACACCCTTGGGACCCATGAGCCGGCCCGCACCGATCTTATTCTGTGATACAGAGAAACAAAAAAGGGGGGATTTTTAGCAAGAGACAAATGATCTGGAACAATTTAAGATTAAATAAATTTAAAAAAAACTATTTTTTTAAATGGTAATTTTTCAAATTGAAGGCAAATACTGAAGCAGATAAACATCAAAAGTATATTATTTCAGTATACATCACACACAAATAACACTTAAATGAGAACAGGACAGCCAGCCTGGTCTGAGATCTTACCTTAAACTTGCCATCAGGAGAGAAGATGCTGACCCACCGATTGTCATAGTCAGCCACCACAATGTCACCATTCATGTCAACGGTGACACCTGTCGGTCTTTGCAGCTGCCCTGGAGACCGACCTCTGACCCCAAAGCGCATCTTGAACTGGCCGTCATTAGAGAAAACCTGCAATCCGTTCCATCAAAGCAAACAGTTTAGAGTGTAATGTACGATACCCTCTTCACAGTACTGCATATCTTCCACATCTATGTGATCGCAGGGAAACATGTGGTTACACTTAGATGCATTTTCTGCCCTGTCTGCCTCACCTGTATGCACTGGTTGTTGCTGTCAGCCACCACCACTCTGCCATTACTAGAGGCTGAGATCCCTTGAAGATTTGTGAACTCTCCTTTCTCTCTGCCCCGGGAACCTGACAGAAAATCAGTTCAACACCCAGCAAATGTGCCATTTGCTATTTTCACGTCAGTCTCAGCAGGTATATTGTGTTGTCCTTTCACAGGAAAGATTGCTTATACTGTGCACTTGTGCTGATCATTTCCCTAAAGCATAACATGTGTTTTTGTTTTTTGGATTAATTCCCTACCTTCCAGGCTTTAGAAGATTTATTTATATCAGCAAAAAGCAAATTACAAAAACTCGCTTGAGTTAGTGAATCCATCACAGTTTTACTCCTTCATGTATGTTTGAATGGGAGTGACATTTTTTAAATGCAAGCCAAAACCAAGTTGTTTACACAAAATCAATAAAACAATCAAGCCAGATGAAAGTTTTATTGCATAGTCTACTGGCAGAAACTGGAAACTACAAAGCCCTGGAAGGCAGTCAATTTAAAAGCCTGTTTTGTGGTTTGGAAACTAATAAACGGTGACACAAGTATTCTTGATTTGTAATAAATTAGATCATGTAACTCGCATAGGACATATTTTTTGCTTCCAGTGTCTGTCTTACCCACTCTGTAGATGAGCTCATCTTCAATGGGGTTCTCCTTTTTCTTGGTCGTGCTATACATACTGGAAGGCCGTCGCACTGCCTTCTGCCGTATGTGGCCCCCCGTCCCACTGGGAGACTTTACCCTCCTCTTCACATCATCTGGTGATTGTGGAACATCTGACGGCTTAACTGCCCGCAGGCGAAAAGGGCTGCCGCGTATCGGCTGTCCGTACAGCAGCAAAGAAAAGGAGTACTCTCCCTCAGAGCGTAACGTGTAGCCCACCTCATATGTTCCATTCTTATTGTCCATTATCTCCATCTCTGCAGCCCGGCTCCCATCAGGAGACGTTATCTCTGCTTTTAATACAGCATTTCCGGTCCGCACCAACTCCCCATCCTGCAGACAGGGTTCACAGAGTCAATTTCAGAACAAATCTTCAAGCAATACGCACATGGCAGCCACTGAAGAAGCACTTTCCACACATGCACGAGAAGCTCATACATAGTATAATAGACTTCCTTTGATAAAAGTAATCCCTGCAAATGGCCTCGGTGACCAGAGTGGCTACCATGAAATAACTTTTGGAAAACAGCTTCTGATAAATACTATGAATTTTAATGAAAAGCAAAATTGAAATATCCACACGCAAGCAAATAAATGTTAGTCAACCCATTAAAGCAAATGCAAACAGTTAAATTTACACATATAGCACAATATCTCTCTCACAATATGGTGAGAGAGAGGCTCCATAATTTAGAGGCAGTACTTTGTCTTTAGTTGTCACAGTAATGGTTTGGTGCTGCCCAGTTGCGGCATGGCGAAGACCCTCTCCTGTGGCCACAGAGGTGTGAGCCACAGCTGCTGTGGTGAGGAGAACACCCAGGTTCTGGATGGAGCGCCGCAGGCCTTCGGTCTCCACCTTGAACAAACAGCACATAAGACATAAATACATCTTCCACTGCAGAGTTGATTACTATTTTCTAAAGATGCATTTTTGTGGCTTGTTCCACATGGTGTTTGGAACATACAGCACAACATAAATGTGACTTTTATCAAGCTCCAATTTTTTATTTTATTTATTTTTTCCTGAGAATAGGGTTGGTAAAGAACAAAAAGCTAAAGGGGGAGTGAATATAGGACACGTCATTATGATTCCAAAAATACAACAGAATTCTCATGTTTCTCTGGGGAGGGGGGGTTACACAGGAGTCTACAAAGACATGTCATGTGACACTGTGGGAGAATCAGTCACACCACCACAATGAAAACAGAGGTCAAAACAGACGGCAGTTTTTACCTGGCAGTCCAGGTGTGCATTCTGATGTGGTTTCTCTGGGAAGTCATGTCTGGCCAGTGCGTTCACCCGCTCACTCATTTGCTTCTGAACCAGCAGCACCTATTCTTACAGGAGATATATAATGTATTTTATTTAAAGTATCCCCCTTTTGTGTCTTAATATAAAAATATCCCACTATTGAAGAACAGACATTCTGCTATGTTGCTACATGAGACTTGAGAGTCAGGTCCCATCGTCCTGTTTGATGGCCTGTTGGTATATAGCAATATGTCTGCCCACCTCAGTAGCACTACCATGGCTGAGAGCCTGCTCTGTAAAGCTGCAACTGCTCTGAATGTGTTCCTTCCCCTGGAGGAGAGCTGAAAGCTGGGCCTGCAGGACCTGTGCTCAAGGAAGTGAAGGAACAAGGGAACAGGAACACAGGAGTCAGTAGAACATGTTAAAGCAATACTGAAGAAGAGCGAAAGCAGCTGATATCCATAAAAAGAGAGTGAAATCAGGAGTGAAATGTCAAGAAAGCAATAAAAGTGCAAAAACAAAAACAAAAAGGTGCTTATTAGGTCAGCAGGCTGAGGTATTCTAGAAGTGATGAAAAAAAAATTTCAGGCCTTAAAAGTGTGCTTGACAGCAAGTGACCAAAGCATTTGATGTCGTCAAGGACAAAAAGATGTGAGTGCATATGCATGAGTGTATGTACGTGAACTGGTCATCAACGAACCTTCTGCTTAGTGCTGCAGATATTCTCCAGGTCTGTGATGAGGGCCGTCTTGCGCTGATGCAGCGCCTGTTCCAGCTCTTCAAACGTACTGGTAATTTCTGCTACTGCCTCATTTTTCCTTTCATTCAGCTGTCGAGAGATATCACTCACCAGCTCAATGGCTGCTGTTAACTGAGGTAACCTGCAAGATTAAATTAGGTGAAATAGTGTTCCAAAGCAGTAAGATGCAATGAAAATGTCTGATATACTAGGCAGAGTGAGCACAGATCACCTAAGATCTGGGCCGAATGCTTAAGCTGCTTAAAGCTTTCTCAAGGTATCAAGACCCCACCTGCTGCGTATGGCATCCAGCTGTGTCTTCAGGGCAGCTTTGTGCTGTTCCACGACATCTCGCAGAGGAACGGTCATGTGCTCCCTGTGCTCACCCTCTGTGCAGTCCAAACACATGGCAGTCTCACATGACTCGCAGTAGAACTCCATCACCTGCAGAGGGAGACAAACCTGAGTCATTCTCTTGCTGAGAATTGAAGAAAAACAAACTGAATTTAACATTCAGTTCCTTTTACACCAGTGAAATAAAAGCCGGCAGTAACTTTGTGAAGGTGATGACTTGGCTAGTAGGACACAAAAGAGCTTCCCACCTTTCCGTCGTGATTTGGGCAGCAGAGGGGCTTTCCTGCAGCCGCAGCGCTGACTGACTCCAACACGCTGCAGGCCTCCGGCCGTGAGCACTCTGGGTCTCGTTGAAGGACCTAATCCAAAACATTTTATTCAAGTCAAGTTTATTTATATAGCACATTTAACACAATTCTCTTATATTCAGTGTGGAACAGGATGTATACTCATGTAATTCTCATGCAGTGTAATGAGAATTATCTGGCTTTTAATTTAAAAAAAGGGGGGGGTAATTGAGAATCAAACCTCCATCAGATTAGTGATGAAGAAGTTGTTCTGTAGGGCACAAACTCCTTTCTCTGGCAGGATGGATGTCTGCCGGCACACTGGACATGAGAGTGTCAGAGATTCTGGGGGGATGTAGTTCTGGAGACAACTGAAGGAAGAGGCCAACAAAAACAAACAAAGAGGCACCTAGATTACCAGGACAGCAGAAGAAAGGAGAGGAAGGCATGAGAAAGTGAGGGCAGTCATGTAATAAAGAGAGACGGTACCTAAATAGTGCTCCTGTCACAACAAATAGGGGAATAATGCGGCTCTAAATCAATACACAGAGCCCACAGCCTCGTGAGAAAACATGCACACTTTCTCTGAGTAAGCGAGCATCTGGCAAATCAATCTAACAGACTCACTAAGAGGCCAAACAATTCAATCATGAATATATGTGAAGCACTTTTTTTATTTTTTAGACTTCTGCATGTTTGTGCGTGTGAGTACACACAAAAGGACGTTTGAATTTTGGCCTGGCCTCATGCTGCGAACAGTCACACTGACCACACATCTGTCCTACTGGCCTCTAAATGCTGGAGATTTTCTGCAAGTTTGGTTAACAGCCCCCCTGGAGGACATCAATAACAGATACCAAGAACCCAAGCCCAGAGCCAAAATTCAGCTGCAGTATGCAGATTGCGCTGCATTCCTGGCCTCCAGCCCAGGTGCCATCCCTCAGGTGATATACAGCTGCATTTCTTTAGCTTTTGTAATGAGCAATTTGGTGAACCCACAAATCAGTGCTCAGGATAAGTTTATGCTGTTTTACAAAAGTATGTCTGGAAGCTGCTTGGCCTGCATGCTGAAACTATTATATTTAATTTATGACACCATACGAGTTTGTATCAACCAAGCTTCGGTGAGCTGCAGCTTCTTTCTGTTTCTGCTTCTGAGAACAACTGAGAGCTTGAACAACAATTTTTTCTATCAAATATTTTGTCATAATCAAACATGAAGCCAGCTGGACGCCACAGGCAGAGGTTAAAGGTTTTTTTTTTGTCATTCTAAATGCTTTTACATTCACATGAAGAAGTCACATCCCCCTGTGTAGTAAAATGCCATTATTTTTTGGCATCATCACTATATTAAGAAGCAGTTGTATTCTTATATTTGTGTGCAAAATGACAGATAATCACTGGAAGATGGAATAGGGAGTAAAAAGAAGAGATACAACACCCTGCTAAAAGGAACGGGCCCAGCAGGGGTTTGCACCACACCGTAACCCCCTAAACTACATTAAAACATCTGTCTGGAAATATCGTGTATAGCCTTAGACAAAAATCTGTTCACCTCAGCAGGACTCCACATCACATGTTATCCAGTTAAACCAGGGATTAAACTTGCCCTCCGGTGGGCAAGTGCAGCTCAGACTGCATGGGGGGGAAAAAAAGAATTCTCTCATACCGCGTGGCTTTTAAAAGCTATTCCATAAATATTTGTTAGATCTTTGGTTTTAGAGTAAACCAATCAGAAACATAATCCTAGGCTTTCTTGTGTACCTAACAACATGCCCCTTCTTCCTTCTCCATCCTTCCACCATGACCCACAAGAAGCTTTCAAAAAGCCTCCTCCGGCTTGACTCGGCTTTAGCATTATCACCTGAGGGGGTGTCATCCTTCCCAAGAAACCGTGGACAGAGCCACTGTAACTGTGTCTCTCCACACTGAGCCTTTTCTCAGTCTGCAGTCCTTGACAGCCCCTGATGCTGAGGAATGCATTCATCCCAGCAGCGTCAATGAGGAGAAGTGCTCTGAGCTTTTTAATTGTGTGTAGGGATCTTCAGTAGACGAGGTTCCCCTATTAGCAGACATGTAAGTATGACAATAATTCTACGATAACTGGGTAGGAGACAGGAAGTACTAGAAGAGAGACAGATATAGTAAACAATGTGCTTCTTAGCTTTGTTGTATGGTCAGAAATAGCTGCATGCTCTGCTGCATGCAGCTATTTCTGTAAGCAGAGGTAATTAGGACTTTTGCTAGCTGTCACTGAAGCAGACAGAACAAATGTTAGTTACCTTTCACAGAAGGTGTGCAGGCAGGGCAGGACCTTGGGGTTGCGGTAATGATCCAGACAGATGCTGCAGACCAGAAACTGCTTGTCTATCTGACGCACCACAGGGCTGGTACTTCCAGCCTCGCGCTTGGCCATGGCAGAGGAAATTTAAAGCCACGGACGACGACAGCAGTTAACCTACAAGAAAGAGAAAGATGAAAATATGGATACAAAATATTGCTGCACTCTAGATGTTTCCTTCTTTCCAGGGAGCTTCTGTTCAGCAAACTTTCAAGCGAAGGTACCAGGAACCAAAGTAAACAAAGCTGTTTAATTCTTGATCAGAACAAGAACTCTGTTATGCAGCCATTTCTAGGTTAATACCGGAGAAACGTCATCCAAAAGAGAACCGAGAGACATGCAGTTCACTCTCAGTAGATGTAGACAAACCAGTATAAATATGTGCATGAGTAACACCTTACAGTGGCTATAAAAAACAAAACAACAACAACAACAACAACGAAAAACAGCAACAAGTAAAGAAGAAATAAGAAAGAAAAGGCTTTGCAACTAGCCAGGAAGCACTCTAAAAAGGGGGGCTTTTCTTACAAATCCACAATAATCCATTAAAACATTCCTGGTCAAAAGAAAGTACACAACAGCAAAGCAAAACCTACACACTTTGCATACACACATACATGTGACTGAAAACAGAATGTGCTAAGTAGCAATATCCTTTTGAACATCAAAAAAAGCTGGAATAGGCTCAGTCTGTTATTTCGATCACCTCACAGCTACACATTTACTGAAAACTGTACACCTCTAAAACACAATCATAGAACGTCTTTGTAGGCCAATCAGAACGGATCAGGAAAATAAATACAGATGGATGGTATGGATATTCTGCCTAGCAACACAAACCCCTGCTGCGTCCACATGGCCCACTTTCATATTAATCAGTGCAAGGCCAGCAAGTATTGCAAAAATAATTACAGCAGTAACCATCCAGTGCAAATGGGGGGGGGAACATACACGTACATACCTAACAAGAGGTCACGTTGCTTGACTTGATCTATGGCTTAAATGAGCACCTCTGTTAAATAATGTTCATATCATTTTCATCTGTGTTGCCAACAGCAATGCATTCAGCCACAGTCTCTCAGTAGGTCAGCACATGCATTATTCATGTATCAGACATTGACTCATATGCTCATTTAAATGGAGGGATGAGTGAAGAGTAGTACATGCACGTGCGCGCACACACACACAAACACACACACACTCACTAACAATCATCATCCCCCACCAGACTTCCCCTCCTGTCTGCACATCTGTCGCTGCTGGATCTAATACAGCTCTCAATCCCCTGTCCCATCCCTGCTCATGTCCTATTGTTAGTTGTTGCCCACTGAGCATAAGTGCACGCGCATGCACACACATACACACAGAGACACGAGGGGGTAAAAGCCAAGCTGTGTCTTTCCAGTCTTTTCACAGTGGATCCAATGACGTACAGTGCCTACACTGGGAGGGTAAAGGTCATGTCTTAAGCTGTCAACTCCAAGAACTACATGTCACATTAGTACTCTGGTTAAAGACATGCAGGGTGTCTAACGGAAATCATTAGTGGTAAGTAGCTTACGTTTTGTCTAAATCGAAATATGCATTGTTCGCCATAAATCCTGTGCGTTAAACCAGCATTTCCAGAGTATCCAGTTGTCTCTGCTGGATTCTGATGAAAAGAAGCAGAAATGTCTCTTGAGTGTAGAAATAATGAGGGATCAAACACAGGATGTATTCAGCCCTTCAGCAGAGTTCTCACACTTCTGTTTTTCTGTACTAGAACACACCGATACTAATATCATCTGTAATGACATCTGTCTAAATTTAGAAACACGCATTAGTGACTAAACGAGGAAGCAATGACAGTGGAACTAAAATAAGACCACTGGTCCTGGGGACTGCAGGAGTGAGATGGCTTGTGTCCAGTTGTGTACTGCTGGTTGTACAACACTTTGGTGGACCACTGTTAAAGAATCTGGAGTCTAACAAATAGCTTTACAATGAACTTGATGGAAACATGAAATTGAAATCTCAAAAAGCTTCGACTCACGAATGCACGCACATGCCTGGATGCATGTGTGAATGCGCATAGTTACATGAATTCAACAGACCGCGTTTTGACATGGACCAATCTTCATTCACGCCCACTTAAACTCCTAAGTAGGCCACGATGCTTAGTTTTGATGCTCTAAAGTAACCATGACCAGTTTAACTGACAGGGTTTAAAGTGAGTGAAGTGAAGCAGATTTGGAATTTAGACTCTGCAGTTAACGGCAGCAGGATGGGATAAAGCTGAGCCCATTCGAGACTGCGGGAAGCTTCAAAAATTATGCATTAAGAGGGCACATCCTTCAGAGAGCGGCCAACTAATAATAAGCAAAATGAGTCATAATCTTCCCGGCCATTATACACACAGTAATAATAGCAGCAATATTGCCGATGACCTTAGACTGAGTAATTCCCCAAACCCTCAGTATTAGAATGCTGAACTAATTGTTTTTGTGTGTGCACTTAAGTGCATGTGTCCAGCATGTGATAAGCAAAAAAAACAGCGTTAACACACAATGCTTCCATTTACTGTTGGCTTTACACAATACAAAAAGTAACCATTTTCTTTGTCTCAGTCCCAACTGAACCCTCCGCTGGTGCTTTACTGTACAACAGGATCCTCGCAGTTTGGGCGTGCTCTTCTCTTACAGAACACACATACAAATAAAGTTGGAAAAGTGGCAATAGGCACGAGACAGGAAATTAAATGTCTCCTCACTTAAGCGGCATGGTGGGTGAGAGGGGATAAAGAGCGAGACATTTTAACACAGCAGAGAAATAATGCAGTGAAAGTATCATCTCTGTTGTCTTCTTGCTGTGATACACCTGTGCAACACCAACAGATAGGAGCTGACAGCCTGTATAAACACAAACACCCCCCCCCCCTGCTGACAGGTGAGCCGATACTGTAAAGTCACACGTGCGGGCAATCATGGACACAAAAAGCAAACAAAACAACACAAAGTCGACAGAGAGACTACCTACTGTCTGTGGAGTGGAGTATTTCTGTCTAGAGGACTTCATGGCAACTCTGTGTTAAGTCCCTGTAGCACTGAAGAACCAGCACACGCCCTGACTCACTCAAACGCCTTCTCTGCTGACCGCTCTTCCCTTTTCCTTCTCTCACTTTTCCCTTTTCCACACACTCTTCACACACACACTGGAAAGGGCTGAACGGGGATGACAACAAAGGGTGGGACTGCAAATTGAACGTCCCTCCTACTGTCAGTGCTGTTTACAAGCATGAGCTCACTCAGTGCCCTCCTACTGCTGTGCTCTGATTGGCTGGGAAACTTAAACTAGCGAGCAAGATGGATTGCATCATAGGCCAACAATTTGTGCTGGCCCTAGGGTGTAGGAGACAAAAATCTTAAATCCAAAAGAACATGTTGCACGTAATTCCTTAATCTGCTGAGTAATGATGAAATGTGTGAAATATTGTGCACAGTGAAAAATAAAATGATTTCAGAATATCAAATATCTGCATCATCATCTTAATATTTCTATAATCTAGTCTCCAGTTATGAGACGTTATTCCCTGGTTAGCCAAGCATGCTCATGCATACTCACAAACACATTTAGGGCAGCAAAATAAAACAGTTATATAATTCATGATGTCGCTTTCCAAAAAAAAAAAAAGTAACTTTAAATGAGAATATCAGAACATATGCCTCTCTATCGAGTATCAAATTACACATATGAGGGGATTAAGACAGACCCTTAAAACTGAAAAGGGGATTATTATTATTATGAAATTTCTTGCCATGGGATAATTTGGTACCCAATCCCTTAAATGCCCTGTCCTTGTGATGTGGTCCGAGTATAATCTGAAGTCAGAGGTGACGATTCTCTGACAAAAACATCAATCTACATTTAATCTGTGAGGATTAAGTCCAGTCTTCTCTCTCTCCCACTCCACTTCCTCTGCACCCAAACAGCCCACACCTTCCTAAACTCGAAAGGGCAGACTGATGTGGTGGGTGTAACAGGAAGTAGGGGATAAGAGGATGACGAGAGAATGAGATATGAGCAGCCGTCTGAAGGGAATTTATTAACTCACCAATGCTCTGGCACAGTTTCAGAAGTTTTTGTGTGGCACTGTAGGCACTTTTATTCATCTCAGAAGGAATTTTTGTGGCCATTCATACCTGTTAAACATGTGGGTTTGAAAGCTTACTCAACTTGATAGTTACAAGATCTGATGCCTGTTCTTTCTAAGCTAAATTAGCGCTCGCAAACATGCTGCCACTGGATGGAACGGTGTGAGAGCGTGTCTTGTTTTCATGCTCCATAAAGAGGGTATCTGATATGACCGAAATACTCAAATGCATCGCTCCAGCGTGGGCAGCCTGCGTCATCCCTGCAGTGAGCACTTGAAAGCATTATTGGTTCGCCGTTGTGCTTTCTGCTGAAACGACAGTTCTTTCAGAATGTATGACTCCTGCAGTTATTAAATGGGAAGAGGATGAACCGCCACTGGTCTCACCAATGAGTCCCCTGAAACAAGTAGAGGTAATATGAAAGGAGTGTGCAGGAAAAAGGCCAAAGCAAGCAATGGGGTTGCATGATATGTTTTCAGACATGAACATTTTTTATTTGAAATAATGCTATTCCTTGCAACTTGTCTTTTTATTCTAAATTATATTTTAAAAAAGAGAGAGAAACAGTACCAAAATTGGAATTATATACGTTTATTTAAGCACTAATGCTTTTGTATGAACACACAGCTGCAGTTAACTCTGATCTGTGTAACATCAACAGGCAAAAGACACCGTTCTGCCTCGGGGTTGGCAAGCTCAGGAACAACAAGAGTAATGACAGTAATGAAAGTGATGTTCCCTTAAAACCCAAAAAGGAAAATCTACATGACTGCAGGGAGTGAACAAAGAATTATATGATCAAATAATCACACGGCTTTCATGTTGCATTTGATTTTTGGGGGGTGGGGTGGGGGGCTCTGGTGTCATTTTTCGTTTTTGTCAGTCCTGTGAGAACTGACACAACTTGACAAATAATGTGACAAGAAATGTTACATAAGAGTGAGTAACAATGGGTAAGGGTGTTGCTGTACTTGCTTGCAGCCAATAATGTGCCTACTCCCAGTGTTGCAGACCTGATATTTTGCTTTTTGGTTTGATCTCGTTTTTGCTCTACCTACATGATGTGGAGTCCCTCTGCGTCTGCCTGCTGAGCTCTGGAACCTCTGCCGAGCACATTTGGAAAGATGTGGAGGAGGGAAACAAGAAGTATAAAGAAGGGACTGATGAACAAGCTGAAAATAGAATCAATCAAAGCAACATAAGGAGCACACAAATACACTAGGTTATTCATTCTAAAATTACACACACAGACACACACCGACTAGCAAAGGCTCTTGTGAAAAGGAACATGATACTGAGATCTTGGGGAGTACCGTGATGGTGCTAGAGTTTGACAGCTCAAGGCCTGACACCATCCAAAAAAAAAAAAAAAAAATCAGATATACGCTGCTCAAATCTGAGTCATGCTACAGCCCCCCTCCTGCACCCCACCACCACCACCACACACACACACACACACCTCCCCTTTAGCTGCTCAAATTACAGCAGTCACATACAAAAACACACACCTGACTCTGTGGGTTTAAAATCTCAAATTTGTTCTCACTAAGGTATATATATATATATTCAAGAATAACATAACAGATGGTGTGTATGGACCAACCTTTGTATGCTCAGCAACCTTTTATTCTCTTGCACGGTCGAGTCTTAAGCCTCTACATGCATATACATATTTCTATATATAGAGCTATCAGTTCTCATCCCCTTCACACACCAGGCACGTGCCCTGAATTGCAAACGGACTGTGCAAACGCACAGGGATCCTCGGATGACCAGCATAAAAACGACTCAAACACCGAGAAGGAGCCAAACATTCACATGAGCCCATCTCCTCTGCATAACTCCCATATAATTAATGCACATAGTACAGACCCGCAATCTATTTGTGCACTCGCATTCATGTACACAAACCATAGCATCAATATCCCAAAGCATGGCCACAAAGCCCTCGTTGTTGAATTTGTTTTTAATATCAGTCAGCGTGTGCAATTATGTGCAAAGTTAAGAATGAAAAGAAGAGTGCAAGCACTGACCTGCATAATACGAGTATAACAACTGTTAAGGTTTTTTGCAGAGAGTTATCAGAAAGTGTCCAGGATCTCTGCAAGCCACTCTCCAAAGATGGATTATTAATTCACCAGACAGACATATTTTAGGCCATGCAGACGCTAAGACTATTAGTGTGACTATTACTGCTGTAAAAAAGAGACGCGTTACTGTGAGCATATAGTAAACACACGCCTGCTGTCCACGTAAATCACTTGATTGAAGGTTGAAAAAGAAAATAGTGATGCTTCCTGTCAAATGCAGTGGCAGCTATCCAGCTGTCTCTGCACAACAGCTGGCCTCAGGGAAAGCAGGTGTGTGCCCACGCATAAATTGTGTAGAGTGTTCCACTTAACACAAATTTCATTTCTGCTTTACAAACTAGCAGCGGCAAATGTCCAAGTATCAATAATGCTCAAACATTTCTCCCTGAAAATTTCCTGTAAATGTTAAATGTCATACTTTTTTTTTCTCTACTCTTTTTTGTTAGACCCTTAGTTCTATACTAATAGTGCACTGATTTTAAATAAATAATTATGAAGACTTGAACAATCTTAGCCCTCAAACGGTTTGGTTTCCACTGAGTATTATTTAGTTCTCAACAAATTACACAGTATGTCAGTAAAGATTTTCAACTTGAATATCTCATTCTTCAAGAGTTCCATTTATTTTTTGAGCAGTGTGTGTGAGCAGGCGAAACCCAAACTGGCAAGCAAATTTTTTCCAGGTAGGAAAAACCAGGTAGGCTGGCACTAGAAGCTACATGCTTTAGTAGTAGCTAGTTACTGCAGTATCATCTTTGTTTTGTGCCACATGGTAATAAGTACTATTATTATTACAATAATATAGAAATTAATATTTTATATCATGGTTATCTTCAATACTGGCATGTCACATCCCTACATGTTATCTGGTGAATGACTTCAAACTTAAACAATCATCATACACTCACTACTCACTTTATTAGGTATACCTTTCCAACTTCTCAGATCTACTGAGATTTTTCTGCACAAACATCTCTGGGGTTTACCGAGAATTGCTCAAAAATAAAATAAAAAATTTAAAAAAAAGAAAGTAAGGAAGTAAGAAAGAAAATATCCAGTAAGCAGCAGTTCTCTAGGCAAAAATGCCCTGTTGTTGCCAGAGGTCAGAAAACAATGGCCAAACTGCTTTGAGTTGATAGGAAGGCAACAGTGACTCAGATAACCACTTGTTGCAACCAAGATACGGTATGCAGAACAACATCACTGACTACACAACATGTTGAACCTTAAAGCAGATGGGCCACAGCAGCAGAAGACCGCACCAAGTGTCACTCCTGTCAACTCATTTTCATACGGGAAGATTGGAAAAACATTGCCTGGGCCGATGAGCCTTGATTTCTGCTTCAACATTTGGATGTCAGGACACGAAAGCATAGATCCAGCCTGTCTTGTATCAACCGTTCAGTCTGGTAGTGGGCAATGGTGTGGGAGATATTCTCCTGGCGCATTTTGGGCTCCTTAATACCAGCTGAGCAGTGTTTAAAATGCCACAGCCTACTCGAGTATTGTTGATGACCACGTCCATCCCTTTATGACCAATGTAGCCATCTTCGGACAGCCTACCAGCAAGGCGCAGCTAATAGAGTGGCTGGTCAGTTTATATAATCACAGAAGAAAAGTGGTGACCTGCTCTTTCACTGGTATTGCCAAGATTAGTAGTAGACTGTTGAGCTACAGTAGTTACTGTGTTTTCTTTGTTTTGTGCCAGGTGGCAATGAGCATTAGTTCTATCAAAAATAATATGACAACTCACTGGCACTGGATTATTTACAATAGTGCAGCAGGGTAAAGCTGTACTGTCGAGTGCCACTTTTTACTGTTAATGCTTTTGCTGTCATTTAAGTTCTAATGTTCAATCATTACACCTCTAAAGTAAACAAAAAAAAAGTGTGTCTGCTGCAACCTTAAAGCGATTTCATCCATCGATGCACTCCTTTTCTTGCGAGCAGAACTTAAGAGATTCTTGACATAAATAACATCAAAGCAAACATCAGAACAGCAGCTCAGCTGCACTGAGCCTTGAGAAACCGATACATGAGCAGCTCAGACAGGGAGATACAGCCTCCTTCACATCTCAGTGTGTATGATTAAGAGCCAGTGTATGAACACACTCATACTGTAACAACCTCCTGATGTGTGACCAAATTAGGAGAAAACAGCAACCTCTTGGCTCTCATTTGAACTGAACAACAGAAATTCTTATGACGCTGACATTCATTGGTCTTGAATGGATTTTTACACTGAAGATCAGAACAGAATTCAAATAGCCAGTTATATGTAACACAGCGGTGCGTGTACTGGTAATAAACAAATACTAGCCCACAGTGTGATATAGACACAGTACATTCAAAGAGAAATGACATGATTCACAAATTCTTCCTCCTCTTTCTTTGCACTACCCAACACTCAGTCCCTTTCCCAGCGGAGAGAATTATTTCAGCAAAAGAAGAGCATGTGCCACAGGGTGGAGGAGCTGATCCTGAAATAATTTGTTTCTTTAAATAACTGAGGGAGTAGATGCCCTGAGCTAAACATATATTTACATAAACAGATAATTCTCTCTGACATGGCATAATGCGACCAGACAATATTAGTTTCAGGTACACTGAAGTGTATCAGAGTTTCCTCATCATTGTGGGTTATTTAATATTTGGGTTAGAGGTTTGTGTGCTCCTCTTAATGCATTTGCTCACCACCAGGTGACCAGTTGGACCTAGAAAAGGGCATTTTGCTAAGACGTCCATCACAGTGCAGAAATATTTTTTTAATGTAACATTATCAGGAGTTTGGATTTTTTTTTTTTTTCTCCGCTCTGGTTGTAAAGGGCAGAACATCTCGTATCAGTGTGAACATTTATTTTCTCAAGGTGCTCACTCTAAGCAGGCCTTTGCTGAACCATAAATGTGCATTGCAGCTTGGATCCCTAACAGGGTAAAAATTCATTAACTTAAGGGGATTAGAAATTCCGTCATTTGTTCGTCATGGCGATAGGTCAGCAGATTAATAATTTGCACATCTTTCCAACTCTGCGCGTGAACCAGAGACTTAGGGCTGGGGTCTAAAGCATATTCCTGGTGCACAAAATGAACCGGCACATCTTTGAATCCATCTGAATAGGAAAGGTTTCACAAATGTAGCTCAGAACAGTAGTTCAGGATTCGATTATACTGCATCGCTACCTCTCTCTAAAACTATACTGTAATAACCACTCATTCGTGACACCAAACACTTCCTGTAGTCTGTCTGCTTTTGAGGCCAGATTGCTGCGATGCTGGCAAACAGAAAAACATGGAGGACTGACTGCTGACTAACATGTTACAGCACACACACATTTATCATGGGTGGTCCTTTGGCAAGGATGACACAGTGGATGACAAACATTAAGTGCTACCTTCTTTTCACTGTCCACACACAGCAGAACAGACCGACATAGGCGCAGCTAAAATTATCAGTGGGTCTGATCTGAGCCAAGCGGTGCAGGAATGTGTCACAGGAACCGCCTGTATCAACATATTAACACACAGCTCATGCTCCAGCATGCAAGCACACATGAACACACGCAAACATGCAGGTGTGCAAAGTCTCAGCTGCACATGATTACTGCGGGATATTAATTTAAAATAAACAAATAAAATAAAGTAAATCAGGATTCTCCCCGTACACAGACACTAATAGAATTCAGAGGCTCTATCAAATCAGCTGTTTTTCTAGCTGCACTTAGAGAATGATGAGAGGATTTGTTTTTAAAATTGTATTTACAGATGTTTGATCAAAGCTGATTACAAGTGCTTTTACAATTTTTATTTGATCCCAGAAGAGCATTCAGACACTAAGTGCTCCCACACACTACCATTAATCCACAGTAAATTCCCTCATATATGCCCCGTGCATCTTTAAATATACTGTTTCTATGTTATGTTGCAGCCTTAAATGTGCTGCTACATTAAACTTGCTGGACGAAGCAAGTGTACGCATTTATTTTACAACCACAGAGTCACCATAGTCTTAATTCTTCCATTTCTAGTGGCGGCAAATTGTGGTACACAAAAATTAAATTCATTTTTGTGGTTATTTCTCACACATATTGCAATATGTAGTGCAGATCACATCTTCCACAGGCCTGCTTGGTATACAGCCAATACAGCAACTATCTGGGAGCTGTTTTAGGGATCCTAGTTAACATGGGACCATCAACATGTAATTATATCAGTTTGATGTAAACAGCTTATTCATGCTTCAGTTGTATATACAGCACATTGAGTGGAATAACACCCTTACCTCTATCATAGGAAATACCAGTTTATATGATGACTGCTGAGATGCAGATTTGTGTCCCCTCTCTGGGCATTCAGATCACAGTTTATAATGAACTGAAACATCTCTGTACTACTATGCATGACAGAAGAGTGCTAAATGGCAGTTTTATTTACTGTTGTTACATGACATATTGTTACAGTATGGAGATTTCTATTGCTGAGCGCTCCCGCGGGACCTTTCTAAATATATCCAACATGACATGACTATGTCTGCCAGCTCTGTCACTAAGCTTTCACTACATGAATCTCCACTGACAAGTAAATACAGCTAAATATGGAAAACCTCAGTTATTAAGCCACATTTGTAAGCATACACATAAAGATTTATTTTGCAAACAAACAAGGGGCAAGACTCCACAAGGGAACACATGACTGCTGCAGAGGCAACTGTGCCCACTACTATAAATTTATTATAAGTCAGCCAATAATCTTTAACTTTGATGTATTTTTGCCCCAAAGACAAGTGGAGTTTGAAGATTGTTAAAAATGAATGAAATATAAAATTAACAAATAATTTTAAAAAAAAGTTAATTAAAGCTTTATTAGCCAACAGTACCCGTACTGCAGGGGGTGATAACAATTAACCTGAGCAGAATCGTACAGAAATCCCAGCTGATGCTGTTACAGCTCTCAGAGGAACTCTGCTCAAAGACGCCCTCTTCTTCAGACTTCACACAGTTAAAACTTAATGAATTTGTTGCACTTGTTTGTGTGCCAAAGCACATTTGACACAAAGACCTCTTCCCCTCACTGAGGGGTTCATATCAAAACAGCATAAACACTAAAAATGTACACATTTGCTTGACAGTGCATAGTGAATTCAACAGGCAACACAATCATCTTCAAGCTGATCAGGAACACAAAGAACACAAACATGCTCAGGACAAAGCTGCCACATTTACAGAACTGTTACGGCTCGTTCTTTGTCTTTTGTGACATTTGATGTCATCCATATATATATTTCTGACACACTGTTAGTAAATACATCATTGAGCAAGAAGTGAACAATTGCAATTTTGAGCATAACAGCTTTTCAACAATGTGACAAACACCCTAACAAGTCAGATAGGTGTGTGTAACAACTACAGCAGCCACAGAGCTGAAAATCCAGTAGTAACAGTATCGGCCGATTGTGTTTTCATAGTTAAGTTTACATCTCGCCTGACTCTTACCCTCCCATGCAGGTCCAGTAACATTCCTCCCATGCCAGCTGGACATTCCAGTCTCCACATCCCCCCACGGTGACTAGAGGTTCTCTTTCAAACCTCACTCAGTATCTCACCATGAAAAGCGCCTTCTGACGTGACCAATCATGGAAGCTCCACAACCACCGTGATCATCTAAGACAGACCAATGACGTCAAAGTCACGGGGTCCCCTGACCCCTTTCATAAGAGTCCCTGGGCCCACACCAGGCATTCTCACTTTCTTCCCCGTGAAGATCAGTAGACCTCCTTAGCGGCCCTGGACCAGGATTATCCATTTATCTGTTCAGACACAGCCACCAGTGTAGTCCCTGAATGTTGGCGTTTCTGTTTTCAGGATTAATTCTGTTAAGAGTGTCCTGGACAAGCTAGCTGTCTTACCCAGGACACTCTTGAAGAAGATTTTAATCTCAATGTGTTTTTCTTGGTTAAATAAAGGTTAAATAAATAAATTACGCTGTAATTCTATTTATATATTTATATTTTATAAAATATATTTTTTGTCGCAGACTAATGCCAAATCGAGCTTGCACGTCAACTGTAGCTATTTGATAACTGTCAAAGCTAAGTATTAGTGGTTATACCTACCACTGGATCCTTTCAAGGAATTGCTGGTGTTGGCAGGGTTAGGGAAGTCACATCTGCCCAGCTGTTTGTGGGTTGGCTAATCTAGAGGAAAGACCCCCATACCAACCCCAGGTTGGTGGCACATGATCTCCACCAAAATCAACACTCCACACTCATGTTGGCGGGCCGGCTCTCCCAGGTAAAATGGAATGTTTCATAGCCTCTATGTGCCAAAAGGTTTACAAGTTGGCAGCTCAGTCCATAAAGAACCTTTATGCAGTCACCCTGGTCTTAGCTTACCAGGCTGAACTGTTGGAGGACATGGGTCATCTGCTGGATAAGGGTACTCCCAGTCCTACAATGTGGGAGGAGATACATGGATCCTATTCTTCGCGTCTTTAGGGGGTGCAGTGCAGGGCTGTGGCCGTGTCATGGGCAGAGATTGCTATGGCTCAGTCTTTCCAGCCTGCCTGATTGATAAGCAGGTCACTGTGGATTTCCCCAAACAAGCTGCCACAGACTAGGGGGTTGTTTGGGGAGGCAGTGACTGCTATGCAGCAGGCTAGCGACTTGAGGAAGAAGCAGGGAGAGGCTTTTGACTGCTGTCTTCCCCAAACAGTCATGCCAGCCACAAGGCTTCTTGTTCACTATTCCCTCCTCTCACCAAGAAACAGAGAGAGGACGATGTTTCCCTGTGTTCCAGTCTAAGCTGTGTAACAGCCAAAAATGTTCTCCCTGTTCACAAGCTAGGAGGAGCACAAGCTCCCTGAGCCCTCAGGGCTCCTCAATTTACTCACCACTCCTCAACGCCTTGTGGAGTCAGTTCAGAGAAAGAGGTGTGTGGTTCAAAGCAAAAACTACTTCAGATGGTTATTCAGTAAAAAACACCACTGTCACAGAAAGCATAACAAAGAAAACAAAGGAAAACAAGAAAAATCAGAAGAGGATGCAGCTATACCAGTTTTAGACTTCAATCCTCCAGGCCCTTTGGCTGCAAGGGTGGAGAAAAATGCACAATATCCTCTGTTCTTTTCGCTCAGAAATGACGCACACATTAAGGAAGAACACACTAACTCACCAATGGTCAAACATGCTGTTTTCCCCATCAGCCTGGTACCATTGTTCCCGAGCAGGGTGAAGGAGCAGCAGCTGTCTCTGATTTGGTAGGCCCTTATTGGCCCAGCAGGCCATGGATGGCAGAGATAGCTTGTCTGCTCCACAGCCAGCTGTGGTCGCTGCCTTTGCGCAGAGACTTGGTGTCACAGATGTGTAGGAAGATTTTTCATCCACAAGTACAGCAGATAGCTCTCTGGGCCTAGCACATGAAAGGCTGGATTTAAGAATCAGGTCTCCCTTTAAGGGTTTTGGGGCCACTTAGAGCACTTTTCACACGCTAACTTTATGATGGCAAATGTCATGTATTGAAAGATTGTGTGCAGCTTGGAACATAATTCTTTATCATTTATCATATGTGTCATGCTTCCTTCAGGATTAGCTAGATAAGGGAAGGAAGAGCATTTTCCACTATTAAAAGAATATTTAGCTACAATGTCAGCCTGTCATGTTGGCTTCGGTAATGCAACCAACTAGTCAGCATTCTCAGATAAGGTTTGTGAAGTGGGCCCACAGACTGAGGCCTACTTTAAAGCCTGTCGTTCTACCCTGGGATTTACCTACAATTTTAGTGGCACTCTAAAGGTTCAAAAGGCAGTCCTGAGAGTTCATTGGCTCAAGTCACTTTTACTCAAAATTCTCATATTACTTGCTTTAGCATCAGTGAAAAGGATCAGTAAGTGGCATGCTTTATCTAGCCACACTACCTGTCTACAGTCCCTCACCCTCCCACATTTTTGTAAGGTGGTTTTGTGTTGTAACCCTGCCTTCATTTCTAAGGTTAGTTAATCAACCTATATCTGCCCCACCCTGGCACTATGAGCTTTTCACCCCCTGCGATTTGCTGATGAGATCCAGAGGTGGCTTCATTTGCATTGTCCTGTCCAGGTAAACCAGGGGGACGTTTGGTTACCAGGGTAAACTTGGTTCTCTGAAAACTAAGTAGGGTATCTCACCACACAGCCCCACTTGCATGGTCACATGGAATAAATACAATGAGAATACCTTATGCAGGACTATTATAAACGGGGTCAGGGAACCCCATGTCCATGTCATGCAAGAAGGCACTTCCTGTAGTGAGACCTCACTCAGTTTTCAGATAACTGGGATTACACAGGTAACCAAACGTTCCCCTGGATCTCTGTTTAAACCTTTCTAAGAAAAGCTCTTGTTCATTGTCCCAGAGCTCTTTTAAAGCTATCTACTAATTCCCTCACATGCCTGAGAAAAAAGTAAGGTTGTGTTCCCACCACCATCAATTGTGTCTTGGTAGCATTTACAATGAGACCCAAGTGTAATCCTGGTGACAGGTGAGGTATAAACCTCCTGCATTACATTTTACTTACATTAAGTTGAGGTGAACTTTTCAGAAACAGAGAAAGCAATCTTGCCCTAAATTTAATGCCAGTGGATTGTTCTAACAGATTGTAGAAGGATGACACCTAACATTCACTGCAAATATTTATCATTCAAACTGTGGAGGATAAGAATGACAAATTGGTGCAAGCTGAAAATAACTTGTCATCCTTCATGCAAACCATTTTTATGTATAAATATAGCTTTTAAAAACATGCTGCATTGTGCCACAAATTACATTTGAGTATCAGAGTCTGCAGTCACATCAGATTATGAACACAGTAACCAATCCAGCACAGATAACTACACTTCATCTCTCCACTCATCTATAATCACAGTCAAGTCACTCTCATTGAAGGTATCTTGCATACACAACTGGGATATGGTTGTTCGGGTTATGTTGCATGGGTAAAACCCATCGCAGGCCAGCAAATGGCCTGCAGCATTATTTTGCATACAGACAACATAGGGTGTGTGCATCCACCACTGGGAGGTAGGGGAAATAGGGGAGAGTGATGGACCGGAGAGGAAGACATGAGGAGGAGAGGTATGCACCCTCCGCAAAGGGGAGGAAAGGAAATACTGTAGGTTGAGCAAATATGTGCTGACACACAGGAGGGATGGCGTGAAACATAAGATGGGATGTCAGAGGGAAAGATTTTTTGTTTTGTTTTATTTTGTTTTTTATACTTACAGCAGGTTCCTGACAGATGAAAGAGAGGTGGGAGGAAGTTTCAGCGTGCTCTCCTCCGGAGGGAGCGATATCCATCCACAAAGCCTGACATTGCCAAAGCAAAAAGCACCTCACACAGAGAGACTAGCAAGACAGACAGGAGTGGGGTGTGTGTGTACGTGTGGGATCGAGATCTGGCTTTAACACATGTATGTTTGTGCTAACAGAAGGGAGAGAGAGAAGCTGAGAGAGAGCGAGAGAGGCAAGAGATAGAGATATTGTACAAGCTGACTGGCTGGTGTGAAAATGGGAGGGGGCTAGATTGTCCAATAGCGTAAGAGATGAGCACAGCGAAGAGGAGATGGCAACAAAGAAAGATTTTTTCCCCCTCTTTCCTGCCCTCAGTGTCCCTTACCTCTCCTGTCTCTCTTTTTGATTGCATGTGTAAGGAGAATGAGAAATATCCAAACTGCCAAACACAAAATGTTGATGCTTCTCATGAGGCAATCACTCAGTGGCAAGAGGAGAAGCGCTCCTTCCTTGCTCACATGCACAGACGTGGAAGATGAGATGAGAAGACCAGGAGTCACCCCCATTACTGAACCTTGCCAGTGATACAATAACTGATTAATTGGTATACAAAACAGAATCAGAGGAAGGTGGGAGATAGGAGGTAGTCTGGGTGATTTATTTAGAGTTCTAGAGAGAAATAGTGGTGAAGACAAGAAGCTGCTGTCAAAATTGCTGTGTTCTTTACATGATCTCTACATGCATGGACAGAGGAGGCACCGTTTGTCTCACGAGTGTGAGTGGAGCGCCTGCGTGCGTGCGCCTGGGGGTGGGGACCGAGCTGGCTTCCCATGATTTTTGCTGCAGGAACACCATGTTGCCATGGAGACTGCATCTAGTGCTGCAGAACACGCAGATGGCTGCTCACTCGCTTTCCTAAACAGTCTACTTAGCTTCTCATCCCTTCTGAACGTAAAACAAAACCCTCCAAGTATACCAAGACTTTGACTCAGAAAGCAAACTATAGGTAACACACACACACACACACACAAAAAGGACATTTGTGACAAATAATTGCAAAAATTATTATTTCCTAAATAGCATCTATTACATTTATACATAGTGCATTTAAATAATGCACAACATGTGTCCATGATTCTTACTTTATTAAAGAGGCATGCAGCTAATTGCAATAACAGCATTAACTGGTGGACATACTTTGTATTTGAATACACATGAGCTGGGGCAGCAAAGGTAACTGGCTGATCATGGTGGTCTTCATTTAACAAAGCATATCTCAAGTTCTCTGACAGATCTAACAGAAAGGAGGAGGAAAAGGCAGGAAACTAGTGTAAAATGCCTTGAAAAATAAAGAAGTATTGATAGCCAATTTGCATTAATACACTCAAAGTGCAAATCATTAGTATGGCCCTTAACAGATACCACTCATGCTCAGAAACAAGAACTAAAATATCTAGGCTATAAAAGCACAGCAAAAAGGATTTCATGGTTTTACTGCTCACCTGTGGCAGTAAAGGTTCAGCCTGAGCGCAGAGTTAAAGAAAAGCTGAGCTTTATTTTAAAGCTGAATTCACATATGTGCGCACATGTGCACACACACACACACACTCACACACACTGAGGGCTAATCAGGTGAATGAGGCACAAGTGAAACTAATTAGGATAGTGGCATAGGGGAAGTAAAATTAAATGCAAAATCAGGAGGCAAACGACTACCAAAATAAAACAGGATGTGAGAAATGATAACTGAAACACAGAGGCACGGAGACAGGAACTTTCCAGAATGAAAAACACTGAAGGACCACATGGAGGGAACAAATAAACTATAACTGCCCGACAGAGAGTACAATCAGAACATGAGAGGAACAGGATACTAATGAAAGAAACATGAAACCAGACTTACACAATAAACAATAAGAAGAAGCAAAAACTCTTAAGAAAGAATAGAAATGAGAACAATGAACACAATTCTTAAATTAAAAAAAAAAAAAGCACTCAAAGCACAGGATCGAAACCTTTGCCGAAGATTTGCTGAAACCTTCGTGGATTTATGTGTCAGCTGTGACAGACTAGCCCAGGAATCAAGCAGTATTTGGTTGCTGCAGCAGTGAGAGCTTTTTTTTTTTTTAACCTCACAGCAACAAGAGCAATTGTGACATTTGACATGTCTTTTTTTTGTGTTGTCCAATAATAAAACAAATACACAACAACAGACATGCACAGGGTGACCAGATGTCCCTCTTAGCGCAGGGATAGCACAGCATTTTTATTCCTTGTCCCCCTGTCCCACATCTTGAAACAATCTCCAGCATTTTGACTGGTTTTGCAGAACGTGCACTTTTCTAAAGTCTGGCTTTTACCCAGCATATGTGAAGGGAAGCCTTTGGGGGGGTTTATAGTCAGAATAAGGTCAGCCTGTCTCAATGCCATACTCACCAGGGAAAAGCTACATTTTGCCAAAAAGTCACAAGCTTTGCAGATTTTGCTGAATGTTGACAGAAACTACCACAAAGAAAATGAAGCGGCAGTATATTCTGACAAATAGAGTTTTTTTTTTTGTTGCCTTTTTTGCTAGTTTATTTAAATTTTGTACAGGGGGGAAATATGGTGTGAAGTGACAGAATGTGTGTTATAATTGGATAGAAATTGCTAAAATTGTCAGATATGGCTCCAAAACAAAAAGATGTAGATCTATGGATAATCCAAACTGAAACTCAAATAGAGTGCCCAAACTGAATACCAAAAACTGTTACCAGACAGAAACGCAGCTGAAATAACAGTGAAATAAGAGATCTCGTCACTCTCTGCATGCATATCTTTATGTTCGGTGAGAATTTCTGTGCAAACCCAACTATGTGAAAGCTGCTATGATTAAACATGCAACATGTGTCTGTATCTCTGTCAATACCTCTACTGCTTGCAAAATAAAAACAAAAAGTGAAAGCATTTGCCTTTGAAGTTGCAATAAAAACAAATGATCAGAAAACACATTAATATTAACTGCATGCGCCAGCGCTGACATTTACTCTGTTAATCAATGTGCCCTGCACTGCTTGAGCTATCTGATGCTTAAACCATCTCATGAGAGAACAGCCTTTTGCCTAATCTTCAGCCCTATGCAGCCTTCATGTTACAGTGAGGACAACATGATACAAAATACTGGTAATGGTAAAAAAAAATTTAAAAAAAAAGAGAAAAAAAAAGAATGTGGTCAAAGAAAATAAAAGGTTTTATATGATTTGTATGTACTTACCCATCCATCCTGGAATAAGCAAGCTGGCTACTAATAGAGGTCAGCAGGCAAGTGTCCAAGCTTCCTTTCCCCCTAAATAGAAAACAGGATTAATAACCTGAAACACCGGGACTACAAACTCGACTTTCGACAAAATGTTTTATACAGGTTCTCTTGCGTAGAGATCAACAAAGCAATCTTTACTTTACAATAGATTGCATAACTTTTGGCAAAACTGAAAAATTTGAATTTTACAAATGTCATTTTGTGGAGTTTTCATTGGTTTGGCACTGCACGACTAACCTTGAACATATTGCACCATCTAGTGAAAGACTTGGAACCTGCAACACTTTCATATTTCATATAAAGATGGCCCAAATACCGTGCAAATAAAATGGCAAAGTAGCGCACATGAGAGCACACCTTTTGCTCTTCTTTTATGTGAAAGCCAGACGCGTACCGTCCACCAGCCGTGCGTAAAACCAAAATCGGATAACAGCTGTGGGATAAATACGTTTGGTTCTAAAGTATTTACTAAATTACTTATTTACTTATATGATGACCCTGCGTGGAATCTCAGAAGCAAAGCAGTGCTTCGTTTCAAGTTTTTTTTTCTTTCTGAGTGGAAGTCCGGAGATTAAGGAGACATTTTTCTTTTTTGCACAAATATCTAAAACAACACAAGATGGACAGAAATCGACATCGCCACGCAGCAACATGAGTGGCAGTCCCTGCCTGCCTCCCACAGAGACCTCGTGGCGCAACGGTAGCGCGTCTGACTCCAGATCAGAAGGCTGCGTGTTCAAATCACGTCGGGGTCATTTATTTCTTCTTTCACGTCATTGCAATCTGCCGCGAAAGAACACGCAAGAGTGTGCTGGAGAAGAACAGCACAGGAAACAATGTCTAGTGCTATATGTGAGGTGTTGAAGGTGCTAAATGCGCATTAGTGAATAAGAATTTGTTTGTGTTGATTGCTTTCCTACAGTAAATATACATTAATCGTGTAAAATTTCAAATTGTATTAATGCGAATATTTAAAATCTGAATGCTCCCATACTTAGATTCATCATATCAGTGTAATTTAAAAATGCACATGTATGCAATGGCAGATTTTGCGGAACCATCTTTAACCACAGTCTCCTGCTTCTTCTAGGTTTCACATGAGGCCCGCAAAGCTTCACCGTCCTTGTTTCCTGTTACAGAGGAGCATCACAGAGGAGGCTCGGCTTCAGCAGAGTTAAACCTTTTTAATATGATTCAGAGTGCAGTGCTGGAAACACATCAATGCATCACGAGTGGATTCTTCATGGTTTTCCTTTCCAGCCTCAAATCTAATTACAGCACTTGTAAACAGTCTAATTCCTGTACATATTATGGTGTATTAAGTGTACAGCACAGGCAAAGACAACAATCCCCCTCCACACACAAACAGTGAGAGCCTTGTGACAGGGAATTGAACTTCAGTAGGAATAATTTAAAACAAAACTTGTACACAGACTGAAAACAAAACCGGTGAGCGATATTTTTTACTTGCCCACTATATTATAATGCATGCTAGAAGTATGTTCAATGGTAATCTACCTTTTTGATCCAACTTCCAGTCCCCACATTTAAAAAACATCCAGCACAGTCACCTTAATGGCTTTAAGTCTCGTGTTCCTCAGTTGTCCTCTACATTCCCATTTAGTTTTCTCTGTGTTATGAAGACAATGGCTGCCTCTCTCTTCTCAAATGCTCCTCTCTGCTTAAATGCTTCAGCACAAAACAAGTTGAAAGTCTCCCTCCCTCTCTCACTTAGTCCAAGTTTCCCCCTCCTTTCTCTTCTCAGTACACGCTCATTTCTCATCTTTCACTGGGACACACCAAACTCCAAACGGATCATTAGCATGGCCCTGGTGAGAGTGCAACTTGGCTAAGACAGCAGGTCACCTCCTGTCCTAGGGAGTTGACTCACATGAGACAGGCTCACTGCATTCAACAGTCTATCACAATGGCCTGATTGTACTCTGGAGCTCTCCTTTTACATCAAACAGGCCAGTTGCTGCTTACGTAGTGCTCCTTTACTACCATCGCCACTCCGAGAAAGGCTATCCTCTGAAATGAAGCAGGTCTATCAGTGAGCCTTTGCACACTTACAGCTACAAGCCCTTAAGACCAAGTTGTCCAGACCTTCCCAAAACTCCCTCTACCAATCTATTCATTCTACCCTTTAATTTGAAATGCCAGGCAACTGCAAATGTCCCCACTGAACACTTGGTAGTGGGAGGGATGGATGTGGGAGGACAACAGAACAGTCAGAAAGGAGCCTGCATTAAGCAGTTTGTTCAAGAGCGCACTATTATACTGAGAGAGCTCAACTGGCTGTAAACAAACCCCGTTACCCAAGTAACAGTGCTGAATGTCTCTTTTTATCCAAAATCTTTTACTGCTGAGCAGAGACACCAGGGCAGCATGAGATCATCAACAGCAATGTGTCGTCAACAAGGGCTCATTTTAGTTATGGCATCAGCTGAAAGTTTAAATAGATATATTTAAAGTAAAATGCACTTGCTTTTATAATTGCTGTTAAAAACCTGGAAAATTGAAAGCCCTATGCCTTTGCTACTCATACAAAGTTTGGCTAAACTAAAAAGGAGAAGAAATAATAGATGAGGTGAAAGGCTAACTGGAAATTGAGCAGGTATCATCAAGATGACATTACTCCTAGTCAGACTTTCAAGAATGTCATGACAACAGTATAAGAGACGACAATTTATTGTTTATTTACTGTTTAAGAGTACACTCAATATTACAGATAAAATTAAGGTAGAATGTCAGCCTTTATTTAATACAAAAAAAGACTAAAAAGTGAAAAAACTATTGCGATTTTTGAATGTGGTTTGACTCTCAAAAATCAAAACCTTCATCATTCAAAGCAAGTCCACGTTTGCCTTGTTTCCACTGAAGGGTAAAACCAGAACATTAAAAAAGACAGACAAGTTTAACACAAAAAAGACAAAGCTTGGTTTACATCTGAAATAAAAGTATTAAGTACTAGATCCTTTGAAATTTTGCTCTTCCAGATCACCAGGTTTGCTTCTGCCTCCAATGCGCCTGAAGAAGGATATAAATCCAGAGGCGCTGACTTGCCCTTCTGCATTATTCCCAGCCTTACTGGCTCCAGTACCCCCTTTCCTTATATTTTCTGTCCTTGAGCCAGAGGAGTATGACCTTTGAGATGCGCTTTTCTGTGACAAGTCTCCCAGTCGGGAGCCAGATGTAGGGGACTGTGGAGTTTCATCCACAGAAAGAGACCTGTGGATTGCACCCTGTGACAGAGCTCTCTGACTGGGGCATTCAGGAAGAGATCCAGAAGCCCTAGGTGGAGATGACTGACTGATGGATTTGGGTGCATCATTGGCCTCGTCACTCTTCCAGACTCCATCACCAAGGTTGTTACCACCGTATGTCGATGATAGCCTGCGTTGGTGGGCTGGTCTGTTTCGCTGGGGGCTGTTTCTCTGAGTGCAAATAAAAGGGCTCAGGATAGTCCATGGCGAGCTCACATCCCCATTGCTGGCAAAGAAGTAGTCTCTGGTTCTAGGCCGAGGTGTTCTTGGAGTAGCAAGTGTCTCTGGTTCTCTCTGTAAACGACAAGGGGTGCCTGAAACTCTGTCGCCATCAAGACCGTTTCTGCTTTTTTGGTAGCAAAGCACATTCAGAGAGATCTCTTCCACCTTCCCAGCTTCCTTGCTTTCTGGTTTTGCTATTAGCTCATCCTCTTTCTGTACTTTGAATGGTTTCTTCTCAATCCTCTCTTGGTTAGAATGGAGCCTTTTCTCAGTTTTTTCTGCTGATGGCTCAAGGTGGGGAGCACACTCAGAGGGCAATCCTTCAATTGAGGGCAGTACATTCCTTCTGCATCTGGCTAGCCCTTCTGGGACTGTAGAGAGAAAGCTGTGCAGGGCCGACTCCAGGCTTGCCGATTCACCATTGGATCCCGATGCTGCGGGTCGGCGTTTGGCTGCTACACGCATGCTCTCCTTCCGCTTGTGCCTCCTCTCTGCTTCCTCTCGCTCTCGGTTCTCCTACAGCGGTGAAAAGAGAGAGTATATTTAGGAAGATACAACACAGCAGCATTAAGCAAATGGGGTGCAAGAGCACAGAATTGTTCAAGTTCAACATTAAATTCTCAGGGTTAAAATGATTACACAGTAGCACTTGAGATTTTTCTTTGACGTTTCTTCCTTGTTTAAATTTTATAGTACAAAAAGAAAAAAAAACTGCATTACTTGTACAGCTGTGTCAAATCTCTTGCAAAATGAGTGAAAAATAGAGCAGCACTCCTCGAGCTTAAAGGTAGCTGGGTCTTCACAGAAGTACTCAGCAACAGCATTGCTCACAGAATCTAGCTCCTGGAGAGAGGACCCCACTTCTGCAAGCTTGGCCTCCGCCCTCTGAGAAGACATTTTTTGTTTAGAGATTTTATATTTCAAAAAATATTCACAATCTTAGAATAAGTTATTTTAAAAAAAAAAAGTCAAGTAAGGGAAAAGAAACTTTACCATAAAAAATGTCTGCATTTGTTGGAGGAGGCCAGGATGTCTGCTGCTGTACAATTTCACTTCTTTGATTTTCTTGACTTCCCTCTCAAATTCTGAGATGACCTCCTCTTTACAAATTCTTTAGCACCATTTGCACATGTGGGGGTAGGGGAGGGATTGTCAATACAGAACTGATCACTGATTCTATGTAAAACAGATGCAACAGCAGCTGAAACTATTTTTCATGTATAATTAAACTGTCAATCTAATACAATTATATCAAATGATAGCCACCTTGATGCCATCCCAATGTGTTCAAGCTGGTTGGGAAAGGTCAGTAACTCCGCATCAATGTATTCTGCTTGCTGTGGATGGAAGATTAAGCAGGGTGAGCAATGCATATGAAGCTGGAGAGAAAATCTTTGAGCTGTTAAAATCAGAAGATGACAGACCATCAGTCAACTGAGCTGACTAATCAGAGTTCAAGACTTGACTTTTTAAAAAAATAAATAGCATGATAGCAAGATATCCTTCAGCACATGAATCCCTGTATTTCAGGGCTCCAGCTCACCTTGGCAACATAGTGCATGAGGTTCATGCCTGGCTTGTTGGCCTTGGTGTCTGCCAGCTTGAGAAGAGAGGTCATCCTAAAGCCAATGACACTGGAACTGTGACCACCCTAAATAATAAATGAATGGTAAGTAAAGTTCACATGAAAGGAACAAAATAAGACAGCTTAAATGTATAACATCAGTGCAGGCAAAGACATGTTTTGACACCAACATTCATGTAGTTCCCGGCTTTTAATACCAGTCGAATGACTGAGTGGAGGTCATCGCAGTCCAACAGTTCTAAGGGAAGAAAATAATGGGGAAGAAAACTTCATATAACCAAATTATGTGGACTGCATAACAATGGATGTGTGTGAAGTATTACCATTAGCTGCTTTGGACATGACAGCAACAGAGTTCTTCACCTCCTCCATAAGAGGAAAAAATTCTTCCCTCAGTGCCATCATTTTCAAGCGTTCCCCATAGCTAAAGGCAAGAAACAACTGCTAATTACTGCATTAGTAGCTATGTTATTTATTTTCTTTTTGACCCTTTGAGTCTAGTCATCTCTAGAAAGGAAAAAAAATGCAAAAGTGCCAGAATTATAGAACAGAGTGACTTGGAAACAGGTCACACTCACAAAAGAGAAAAATAAATGTTTTTCATTCTTAGTATGACTACAAATCAAAGAGTTAATAAAATATTTGAAAGCTAGTTAGTTCATTTGCAATTTCAAGCAAAATTTATTATGCAATTAAATATTTCATAAATGTGAGTTATCAAAGAAGAAAAACAGACTTTTAAACCTCTTTTTGTAAAACTCCAGACTCACCCCGGCACTTTGACCAACTGCACCATGAACTGGTCAGCCTCAGGTAAAACAGAGAGGTTCCCACTGAATGACATCAGCAGCTTAACCTGCGCATTGACACGAGTATGATTCAATAAACAAGAATTATATTTATGATATATTTACTGGTATACTATATATACATTTCATAAAATTAGGAGAAATTTGGAGTGCCCATATAAAATGCATGTGATAATAGACGTGTACACTGCTGCAAAATTATTTCTCAAGAAATGAATTGCCTGATTAAAATAAAACAGGTAATATTTAAATACAACTAGAAGCTACTTGGTCTTGCTGTGCCTATATAAGAAAAACAAAAAAACAATCATTAGGATTATATTACGCATAGATGACCAAAGCTAAACAAAAGGGAGGCAAAGGTGAGAGCTGCCGTTACCTCACTTTCCTCTGGCAGCAGTTTACAAAGCTCCTTCAACTTCCCGTTTCCAAATCGGAGCCAGTTCCCTTCATGAATGTCCTGTACAATTTCTGTCACAGGCCTGAAGAGGGAGACAGGACCTATTAAATATCATAATCTTACTAAGTTGCAGTAGGTTTTCTATCTTCCATTCTGCCACTAGTTTCCATTTATCTCAAGACATTAAAACTAGATGTGGGAAAAAAAAAAAAAAAAGCAACAACAAAAAAAACAAAAAAACCCAATTAAAATATAAAAACTATGTTTTGGGGAAAAAAAACTGAAATGATTAAACATCCTTGGTTTTAATATTTGTTAAATTGGTTAAAAAATAAATAATATTATCCCAAGTTACCTTATTAGGCTTTGATGGGCATGTTTACTGAGACTCTGGATGTCTAAAAGACTGAGTCAACTGCTACAAATGTTCCATTTTTGATTGTAATACTGATACTGAATTTTCTAAATCTTGTCACAGGTATATGTCCTAAATACAACAACACTTAAAGCCTACAACTAAACATTTTCAAACAATAACTTCATGAAGTCACTAGCAGACAAAAACAAACCTTTTTCATTTGACTGAGATGTTAAAGCTGACATTACAGCCTTTAGCTGCTGACGGGCATCAAGAGGGAATTTGTTATTCAAAGTGAGAGTTGAGTGAACCTTGGACTGAAGCCGACACCATCTTGATAAAGTATACTGGCTCCACTGTTAGCCAGTGTGATAATTTAGGAAAAAAATTCAACGGGAAAAAAAAATGAAGGTGACTCATCACCACTCAGAAGATCCCCCCCCCAAAAAAAATAAGCAGCTAATGCATTTTACATGAACCCAGGTGACCCAGCTACACAGAAGGTCAAAGTGAACTGAAGGCAAGTACAACAGCAATCCCTCACAGCTACAAACACATTGAACATATCCCATCATCTCCACTGAGCCTCACCTACTAGGCAGTATACGCTTTCCTATAATTTATATAATAAAATGTGTCATAAAAGTTAAAAGGTATTGCCCTTACTGTTGGCACTACACCCTCTCGAATGAAGGTTTAAATTTTATTTCCATTTATTTGCATATGGTCGACTAAGATAAAGAACCTTTCGGCTGGATTATGATTAGGGTAGCGTAAGTGACTCATGCATCCATCAAGATCCGCATTTCTGACTGCTTGACATTAAAAACACTCCCCTGACCACCACTTCCTGTAGTTAGTCAACTTAAGGTTGATTTAGTGCTTGTTGTGTGCCCTGCTCTTCAAAAGCTGGATTTCAGTGCTCCATCACTGTTGTTTCAGTCATGTTCTTTTACTTTTGACTTTTATTTTCATCACCAGCATCATTCATGCTTCATTTTACTTCAGCAGCTTCATTACCTCTTAAAATGTCTCAAGAAGATTCCAATATTCATACTTCTTTTGGAGTCAAGAATTGTGACCTGAAAACAAAATGAAGAATAATCAAAATAAAAAAAAAAAGAAAAAAAAAAGAAAGGTTCACATCCCCACAAACATATTTAGATAAGACAAGTGGATAATCTGCTAATTTTTTTTTGGTTTTTTTGAGGAAGCTGAAATGCTTCTAAAGCGGTTTTACTTCAGCAGTTCCTCTCCGATGACACGATCAGTGTGGAACTTTTAAAAGTTTGTTCCTGTCTCTGTTCATTACTTCCCTTACACGTTCCTGCTGTGTTTTGTGTCCATAACATAGAGCACCTGCATCCTTGGACTTCAACTTTTAGATCATTTACCTGAGGCTCCTGAGGAAGGTGATCCATGCCATCACACTTCTTCAGGCTTGGTAAACTGCACAGCGAGGCTCGTTTGTCTACGTGACTGAACAATTCCTCCATGCTCCGAATATCAAGCACCAGGTCCCTCTGGGGCCGACTAGACGTCCACACATTCAATTTGCCCAGGACGCGCTGGCTGGGAATGGTATCCCAGTTCAGCTTTTTCATGGAACGTCTTTGAACATTACGAGAGCCAAAAGGAGAGGGAAGAATAGCAGGAAGAGGTGGTGGTGGTGGTGGTGGAGGAGGAGGAGGAGGAGGAGGAGGAGGAGGTGGCGGTGGAGAAGGTGGTGGTGGTGGTGGTGGAGGTACAGCTGTAACATGTATGGCAGGTGGTTCAGAAGATGAGAGGAGACTCAAATCTTGTTGAGCACCCACTGGCAGCGGAGGAGAACGGGAGTCTGGAGGTGAGCAGTTGGGAAGAGAAGCCGATTTAAGAATCAGCATTCCCTCCATCTGTTTGTCTCTAATCCAAAGATGATGGTGTCCAGTAGCTCAAATCTGATGAGACAAAAACAATTCCAGAGAAGAAAGGGAGAAAATAAATGAAATCACAACATCCATCATTCATGTGTGAAAACTTCATATGTCTAAAAAGGCAAATGGCCCAAAAGTGATTAAGCAAAACAAAGAATTCATGTCTCCTTAACCTTTGAGTCAGAATTCTAATTAAGCAATTTACTTATCACATTACACCAAATATCACTGAGAAGACTATTTTCCAAAAACGGAGCGGAAGCCATAGCAGGCATATCAGCTGCAGTTAAATGTAAAAACCTACCTGGTGGTGGCATAGGCCCAGTCAAATCAACGGCTAATGAAGCGGCGCTTTAACAAAGCGTGATATTTTATGAAAAAAGTCGAGTTCTCATTAGTTTAACTCACTTTGCTTTTAAAATATCGCTGCTAAACAAGTCCTCTGACGCAACCCG
The DNA here is from genome assembly GCA_024447675.2 of Pterophyllum scalare. Classification (NCBI taxonomy): domain Eukaryota; kingdom Metazoa; phylum Chordata; class Actinopteri; order Cichliformes; family Cichlidae; genus Pterophyllum; species Pterophyllum scalare. Next base: position 46,094 of record JAMQGT020015423.1, on the reverse strand, counting down.
TCCGCATGCTCTGCAGTGCGTCTCACAAACCGCTGTCCCAGGTGCAGGTGCAGCGCCTCCACCAATTAAAATTCAGCTCATTTTCCCCGGGGAACGCCCACCTGTGGAGAGGCGAGAAAAGATGGGCAGCCTCATTGCTCGGCCATAAGGACCGAGCTGCTTCCAACATCAAGAAGAAGTCATTTTGAATGGGTCAGAATGCATTTATCAAGCATCTATTTCCATAGGGTATTCCATGTAGGCGAGGCAGAGGAAACAGCTGCTATTTAATGGTTGCACTTTACACAACCAAATCAAGTGCAGCATATTAAAACAACGTAAGCTAACTCGGAAATGCAATAATGATGAACTCAATTCATGGATTTACAAAATGCCCTTAGCTACAGAAAAGAATAAAATGAAGTCCGCAGGCGCTACACTTTTAAAACTTTCTTTTCATTTTCACTCACCGCGCTTTTTAAATGCGGAATTGTCTGAACATAACTACGTTTTGACCTCGTGTCTTTGCAAAGTGGAGGCAGTCTGACAAGCAGCGGTCACAGGTGCGAGACGCTGTTCAACCAATCAAATAAAGTCAGTTTCCGCGTGGGACACGCCCACCGGGAATAGGTAAGAAGAGGTGGATAAAGCCTGCTGATCAACAAGGCCCGGACTGCTTAGTCTACATGTATTTATTACATAAACATAATTACATAATGAATGATGTACAGCAGCCTACTGTGCAAAAAATCTCGAGCCACCCCTCATTTCTTTACATTTTGCTTCCAAGGAGCCAGACTTTCTTACAATGCTTTAAAATGGTCTTGAGCAATAGTTCCAGGCTTTCTGAGGGTCTTCCTAAGTTTTTCTTTGGATATTGGCTCTTTCACTCATTTTCAGTCCATGGCTTGTACCTGACCATTTTCAGAGGTATGCTTTTTGTTCGTTAAGCCATTAAACACTGGCCTATGAATCATTCAAGCATAAAAAATGCACACTACTCAAGGGATGGTGCTCTGTCTACACAGAACACTTGGTAAATAACCAACTTTAAATTCGATCTTTAGGCACTTTTTTTTTTTTTTACACTGGCAGCCTGTCACAAAATACACCATTTGTTCTTATATTTTTTTAGTTCAACCTACAAAAATATACAACGTACATAAAACTGTATTTTTGCACCAACATGGTGATTCCCAGAGTTATTAACCAAAAACTTGACAAATCTCATCATGGCGTGGGGTGTGTTCTTAAAATAATTTTTAAAAAATGGGTAAGTGAAGGACAAAAGAAGTGTCAGGCCTAAAAGAAAAAAATCTACCTTAGAAATAGGAAAAAGTCCTGAGTGGGGGAAAAAAAAACTGACATAGGACCTGAGAGATGCATCTGACCCTTCAGTTGATCCATCTGCTGTTTGCTGAAGTGTCATTAGAAATGGTCTCAGTGGAAGGGCAGCTGTCAAGCTTTTCTTAGGGCACTTATCAATAAATCACAGCCCCCTCTTCTATATATATATATATATATATATATTTTTTAGCAAAATATAGAGAAATGAGGGGTGGCTCAAATGTTTTGCACAGTACTGTAGGTAAATACTGAGAAGAACTGGCTTATTTATAGCTGCAAAAACGTAACTGTAGAGCAGTTATGGTTATATGGTTAAGATACTTCCTAGATACCTGGTTAATTATAAAACTAAAGTTTAGTTAACTGATTCCAGAGTTTTCTCTCCATCTACATTGCAACAGGAAGCAAGCACACACACACACACACACACAGTGCAACACAAAAGAGGAAACAGAAGAAAATACAGGCAGAGCATCTGAAAATGTGTACTTTTAATTTTTGTTCCCTTGGGGTGGGGTGGGACTTTTCAGGTTTGAGTGAGGAATGAAGGCAAAATATCACATCAATCCATGACACCACTTCATTTGTCATCATAAATATCTTGTTTGCAATCAGTACAACACACCTGCTCAGTCTAAAAAACATGGATTGTACACAAATGAATAAATCTCATTTCATAAATCTCGGTCTCTCTCAACAATCTAGAAGACTAGCAAGACTACTAATAAAAGTTACTTGAGGTGATTTTTCACTTGTCACACTGTTTTCTCAAACTTTGTGAAGGTTCTGCCACAGTGGAACAAAATCAAATCCTATTGCCAGTCAGTCTAGTGTAAGGGTTAGGAATATCAAAAGGAGAGGTTTTGGAAAAGAGGAGTCACATTTTGTTAATATTGCTTTGAGGTGGTCAAACAGACCGGCAGCTGGTAAGTGAAACTGCACTTTTAGCCACAAGAAAGGCTAGGGTCATACTGAATGACTCCTTTAGCCAAATTGATATAAAAACTCAGGAAAGACAAACAAGCCAAAACAAACTTTAGGATTTCTTCATTTGCATTCCTGAACTGTCTTCAAGAGTACAGCATTTAAAGTGAAAAGCTGCAGATTCGGCTTCAGTCATTTTCAACGCTGAAATCAAGAGACAAAGTCCATGCGAGCGGGCGCGCAGAAGGCAAAGAGCAGAACATCGGTGAAAGCGCACATCTCTGCACCTATACTTTGGATTGCTGCTTGTCATGCAAATACAGAGACAAGAAGCTAGAAAACTCACCCGTGAACTGATGGAGGCTTCATGGAGCACTCCCATCTGTCACCATAAGCTCCCATGAGTTAAATGCAGCATGGTTAAACATTCACTACATTGGGTTCCTCATTCACGTTCAGAGGTTTGACACTTCAGTCTCTCTAAATTTAGAGGTTGTTTCGAGCTTATCAATTATAGATTTGGTTTGCTAAAAGAATTCATCCTAATACGTTATCTGCAAAATGTCCTTCTCGTACAGTAAATCGGACAAATTTGGTGAACATGTTGAATTGAAAAGATAATAAGCATGATACAGCGATGAGTAAAAATTCAACATGTGCGCCATCATACAAATACAGTATATTAATTGTCAATGGCTGATGATTGTTTGCCACTAAAACAATGTTTCAGTTAAGAGAAGAAAAGACAGATCGATCATTAGTGTTAATACGCCCACCCCCAACTACTAAATCACAAGATGTTTAAATATAAGTTATATCAGAGAGCTACAGTAATCTTCATTATGAAGAAAGGTAACTATAAACAAATGTGTTCTGCTTTAGGAGGACTGAATGATACGGCCCCAACAACATGCCCTCATCAACTTTAAAAAGATAAACTTAAAATAAAAAACAAAAACACACACATATCAGTGTATCACATATAAATGTAAAACAAGACTTAAATTCATTTCAGTCCATCAGCAGTTAAATAATAGAGTGAATCCAGTCAAGTTTACTTGACACTTTCCACCAATTCGTGATGCTTAATCAACTAATGTAAACACAGTTAAGTCTTATCATCCAATGAAACAGGTCTATCTGTTCTCTTTGGGAAAATACATTTAAATTAGTAAAGACTTGAACCAGTATGACTTTGGGAAGCTGTGGAAACTTCAGCAGTTGTTGCATATAAGATTTGAAGTCAAAGATTTTTCATGTTACACGTACAATTACCGACCGATCACAGCGGTGCTTGTAGGCCAGAACACCAGCACGTACTGCCCCAAACAGCTGACCTTCCTTTGCTTTTAAGACTTACAGTACAGCTGAACAGATGGAAAATAATTAGGAGGGGGGGGGAAACAAAAAAACGCAAAAGATCAGATGCCAAATTACTCAAATAACTAAACACAACATAGTGTTTTTATGTGCTACAAACAATCACGTACGTATTTCAAAAACAGTACTTAAATTTGAAATGTACAAGATTTGATTGTTCTGAACATTCCAGCGTACCAAACTGAAACATGTTTCATGTACAGTTGAAAATATTTTTCTGGACTTATCTTTCTTCCCTCAGGCCACATTTTCATTAAACTGATCAGCTCATATATAAGGAGGCACAGTAGGAGAGAGAGAGAGAGAGAGAGAGAGAAGGTCTGGGAGTTTTGGAGTGGTGTTTCCTTATATCTGTGTGTGTTTTTATTTTTTTATTTTTACTCTTTTCATCTGTCTTTGTTACCAAGATGTGTGTGTGTGTGTGTCTGTGTGGTTTAAGTTTAACTCAGAGAACTGGGAGCACTTGAGGAGAACAATGATGGCCATCCCATAAACATGACTAACAAGTTCACACAGCAAAATAGTGTTGAGATAGGTTGGGACTAAGTCAAGTATAAGAGATGGAGGGAACGGTTAAAGGATTTTCAGGGAACAAAGCACAAAGAGAGGTTAAAGTGAAAAAAAGGGAAATTGGGAAATGAGGCACTAAAAGCCCTCTGTCCATGAAACTGGCCACTTGGTTTCCTGCTGCATTTAGCTCATTCACGACTAATACCCTGTTATTCATCTGTCCAAACATCCCGCCACACACTCATCTCGTATCTTCATCCAACCAGTTATTTCTTCGCGTTTCTCTCTGTAGTGGTCCTCTGTTAAGTTGGGGGTTTCAACAGGTAACAGGTGGAGTTGTTGGTTGAGAAGGAGGCTGCAGGAGGTCCAGCGAGGGCCTCTCATTGCTCTTCTAACCAGGAGGGCTTGTCAGCTCCTGGGGGTTTCAACTTTATGTTGAACTGCTTCAGCGTTTGCTCCAGCTGCTGCTGGTTGCCAGCAAAATATGCTGATATGGCATTATGAAAGAGAAGGAGCTGCTTATGCATCACCTTCACCTAGAAGACAGTTAGGGATTTAGGTTATGCATATTATGAATGACAGGTATTTAATAAACCTGGATAATGCAGGTCTGCTTCTAACCTTATTCTCCTCAAGAAACTTGAGCTTAATGGCAACATCCGAGCGAAGACGTTCATACTTTTCCTTATGGACTTGGTACTGCTGCTGAGCGGCTTCTATACGGGCCATGGCTACAGCATCCCTTGGACCCATACTCAGTTCCTCAAGGTCTGACCGGTAGGCATCAAACTCTAACCTAAAAGCACACAAAAGAAGACGGCACGATACAGTTTAAAGATCTGGCAAAATAATGCTTTTTTTCCCCTAATGTTGACATTAATGAATAGAAGGATTCAGTGTCAGTCCATTTCTCTGGTCTGTGTGTGGGACATACACATATGCACACTCTGCCTAAGAACTGAAACATTTATATATTTATAATATTTATTAAGATCAGCTGTGGCTGACGTTGCTGAGGAGGGGTGGTGTTTATTTGACCATCTAGCATGCAGTCTGCGTGCATAAATCCTGCTTAAACCTCATGTGTCTTTCTTGGTGGTTTAGCTAGTTGAGAAAATTACTGCTTACATTATATATTAAAATAAAATTATATTTAAATAGATTTTTTGGACCTGTTGTAACTGGTCATATTGGCCACTGTGGGGCAGTAGAAACACACTGCAAACGCACCATTATTGACATTATTAACATCTTTTCAGTGAATAGCAAACAGTTTCTTATTTATGCATCCCACAGTTATGCAGTAAAACCATCCATTTCAGAATAATGTTCAGGTCTCTGATAAACAAAGAATCATTTATGTAGTCCATGTCCTAACCTTGCATTTTCATACATCTTGATGGTCATCAGGGTGTCCTCCATGGTCTTGTTGACTAATGTATTGATGCTGGACACAAAGAAGTTAATGGCACCGAGTAAAGTCTCCCCGTTCTTACACAGCAATTTCTGAGTCTCTGCATTGTAGCCAAATTCATCCTGCAAGCAAGAAAAGCTTTTAAATGGCTAAAATAAACCTAATGCATGTATACTGGCATCAGTGTAGCTCACCAACAAAGCTACAAACAGCTAACATGCAAAGTGACATCTCACCCGTAGCTCTGGAGATTTCTGACTTAGGTCAGCAAAGGTGTCGCCCAGCGCGTGCTGCGTCTGCACCATGTTGTAGAAATGGTTGGTCAGAGCTCTGGCCAAATCGTAGCACATTTTCATATTTCCTTTTAGTATCTCTCAGCACCTCAATCTGAGCCTCCAGCTCCAGGTCCACAGTCCGAGAACCCCGACCGAAGCGCTCCGAGATCATTTGCTTTGTACACTATAACACAATCGGAATGAACACAGCAAAGAAAATCTTTACATCCAGAAGCTGCTCAAGCACAGCAAAAAATTAACAAATGATCCAAGTCATCATTTATCATAAAGTTATTCACAGATTTACTCATCAGTCAACATTAGAGAACCTGGATACCTTGTAAGTATTGAGACCCCATTTCTTCACTGTTTCTAGCTTTTCCACAGCCACACCGCGGGTTGTTTCCTCTGCTGTCATTGATGAGTTGCTGCTGCTGTGGTGCATGTTGGAACCTGAGGGATAACACCCAAATATAGTAACACAAACACGAGAAACACCTTCTGCTAGAACAAGATCACCCAAGCTAAAATTAGATCAAACAGGAATGTTTAACTACTAAGATGTATTGAAAGTGTCCTGCAGATAAGATAAGACTGAGGACTGTTAAACATGTGCTATCCTGTAAGCCATGGTCAAGCCTTAAACACAAATCAGAGAGAGTTAATGAGTGAGCAAAGAGCAGGAAAATGCTGAGAACTAAACTGGATGGAAATACTGGCAGTACAGAAAAGCAAGATTTATTTGGAAATTCTTTTTATAGAACTGATGAAAGAAATACTGCATTATTCACAGTATTAAAATGGCAATCTGATAAATCACTGCAGAGGCTGTAAACATCATCCTTTTCCCCTCTCCAGTACCTTGATGTTTATGTGATTGGCTTTCTATGTGACAGATGGCGGGACTGCTACTTCGCCTGGCCTTCATACGCAGCTCTATGACGTTAAATGGGTGGTTGCACAGGGGAGGTTTAGATGAGGCAAGGACTTTCAGTGAGTATGAATTATGGTAAGGAGTGGGAGTGGAATTTACATGTTTTTATTAATTATGGCAATATTTAAGGTAGGGATGTCAAATGATAATTTGATATTTATGTTTTAAACGTTTGTTATTTAGGTTGAAAAAGTGTCAAAAGTGGAATCAAAAATTGTGGGTAGGATGTGGGAAAAATGCAGAGGGATGCAAACAAGAACACAAGATGAACAAAGGGAGAAAAGGAACGATGAGGAAGGGAAGATGAGGAACGTGCATGTAGGAGGGAATTGTGAAAAGAAGGTGGAGCACAAAAATAGACAAGTACAAAGATAAAAAGACAACATTTAGTGGATGGCAGTCAGTGAGCAATGCAGAAAAATGAGCAATGATGACAAGAATGAGTTTGAATTGCAGACACACTAAATGCTGTGATAATGTGAACGGAGTGCAGTGGTTAAGGCTTCTAAATAACAGCAAATGGGAAAGACTAACTTGATGAAGAATGTAAAATGCTCTCGGTTTTCAATGTCTGAATTCAAATATATATACTGTTATAAACAGAGATTCAGTTTAACGAGTGCACACCCATAGCTTACAAGAGAAACCAACCAGAAAGCTACTTATGAGAAAGAAATACTGTCATACAAAAAAAAGAAAGAGTAGCAGGCAGAGTTAAGTGCAATGTCCTTATTTCAACTGAAAAAGAGAAAAAAGGGACAGAAAAGTTGGTTCCCAGTCACCTAAAAAAAAAAGAGAGAGACACTCTGCATAGAGCGTATTTCCAAAATGAGGTATCCACAATCTGAGAAACTGCACTTGAGTTCTTGTTTAATAACCTTCGTTTACCTTCCCTAACAGTGTCAATGGCATTTACACACGTGACTGTAAAAGTAATGTGAAATGTAAAAAGGAATTGCATTTTGGAAATAAACTCTCTATTATTAGCACCAATTAGGTATAAGCCACCTAATCCTGTAACTGGGATCCTTTTGTTAAACTCAGCATTGTAGCGCACAGCGGGGCCTGTGAGAGAGGGTGGGACAAAAGAATTATTTGCATTAAATAAGGTTTCAAGAGTGTCATTTCCATCTGAAACTTTATATACAGCATCACATAAAACATTAAAAATCTCCCTGCACTCCTTTCATCGTAAAACTAATTATTTCCCTTTAGAAAAATTAATTGCCCACCCCTGCACTAAGGCGTGTTATCAGATATAGAGCAGGTTAGCGATAAACTGCTGCAGATTAATCACCAACAACTGCAAATTAACTGCAACATGACGTCCTGGGTAGTCAGAGACACAGCACGGGGCCTGAAAATATATCACAAATGAGTGAGAGAAACAAAGAGTGAAGCAGCACCCTACCTTTGATTGAGCTGGTGGGGATAATGCCCTCTGCTGTTCCTCCATAGCCCCCAGACACAATGCTAGTCTCATTGAGATTGGGACCTGATACCATCACCTGCTGCAGGTCCTGCAAAGTTTAATGTTAACATAACAAAAAAAAAGGGGGGGGTAAAATAATGTGGGTTGAGGAGGAAATATACAGAAAGGAGATCATGACTTGAGTGCCAATTTAAGATAATGTAGAACCTTAATTAAAAGCTTATCCACTGAAAGTGGGACAAACACCATGTTAGGAAGCCAACTGGAAAAAGTGTATGAAAGTATGTGAAAAACAGGAAACACATGACTAAGGTGTCTGTCGATAATTAACCTAAGTGATCTGAATCTCCTGCCAACCTTGGGCTTCTACATACAGCTGTGATATACTCAGAGTTGAACCAAGCAGTGACTTCAGTGGTTTATCCAGCAGGAAAAACACAAATAAGTAATATTCTCCTCATAATCTCCATCAGAGGCTTCTTTGAAGCTTTGGATCACGAGCAGAGTTGTGTTATGAGCCGCACTCCTCCTTGAGTTTTATTTAAGCCACTGCTCTTTTTTTTGTTGTTGTTTGTCTTCCTGCTTAAGTATCAGCATTTAAAAAAAAAAAAAAAAAGAATTATAAAGAAGGAAAATCTGGAAGAAAAAAAAGAGCTTAAGTACCTAAAACCCTCATTGCTGCAGGCAAACTTCATAGAAGTCTGTTTTTCTATCATTTCTGAGCATTAAAGAAAAAAAAAAGGAAACCACACCCTAAAAAGGTCAGGCTTAAGACTAATAAGGAACCAGTGATAAGGAAACAGAATAACGCCCTGGAAGGGAAGTAGCCATTTCCTTTGTGTAAACAAACACAAATGACAATCCTGACACAACCAGAAGTCAGAAAAAAATTACAACTGGTGTGATGTGAGCTGTCAGTGGTAAAAATACATCAGGTCTGTGCTCCAGGACATTATCTGGTTTTTGTAGACACCCTGGAGTCTTCAGAATGAAACATTTATTTTTATTTTTCAAAGAAACACCAACTTGCACATGAAAACAAGTAAAGCAAATTCACACCAGGAACACAGCATTAGTATGATAATGATGACTATTAGTATGAACAGAACAATCTTATAATCTTGTTTTGTTAACCATCACCCGCTAAAGATTTAGGGATCTCACACACACACTAACACACAAAATCTAGGCTATCTTAGGCAACTGAAAACAACACACACAGATGACTTTGCGTCTAATAATCAAATGGAGTTGGGTTGTTATGTTGAGCTCTAAGTGTTAGGTGCAACAACTCAATTTGAGGGATATCTCACAAAACATGTCCTTTTTGGGAGACTCCTTCCAGCTACAGTTAGTAGGAGTAAGTTTACCAGCCAGTCCAGTTCAAGCTGCACAGTGGTTTGAATTAAAGATCAAATATCTGGCATTTTGTGAAACAAACCAGCGCAGCGATGCAAGGCAATTTAATTCTGCTTGAAGTCAAACCACTGAGCAGTACTACACACCATACTACAACATACACGCAAATGCACAAATGGCCTGCTCACCCTGTTGCCTCTGGAGCTCCCTACCTTCTCATCTAAGCTCCACTGCAGCTTTGCAGCCTGCACAGAGATGGAGGAGGGGGTGGGGGTGGGGGGGTTGACAAACAAAACAAGAACAACAACAGAAAAAGAAACAAACAGAAAAGGAAAGGAGACAAAAAGGAAAAAATCCATGACTGAATTATGAAACAAGATAGGAGGATGCAAACGAAATCTCAGAAAACTACTGCAATGTCCACAGACGGCGGTGATGCAGGATGGAGAGCAGTGATGACTGATATCACAGCTTGTCAGGGCGCATCATTAGACCAGATTATGTTAACATTTCCAGTCTACTTGGTGAACATGTTTTGCTTTCTGTCTCCAATGTGGTACCATAGCTTTGCTGACTGTCACTGTGAGGGAAAAGAAAATACAGATTCTAATACAATAAAGCATACATAAATCTATTCATTCAAGACATGGACACTAAAAGTGACAACATTAAGAAGGGAGGGGGAAAAAAATAATAAAAAAAGACTGAGTGCAGACACAAAAAAATCCACAAGAAAACAAGCAAAATTTCAGTGCCCCAACTCAAGATTTCACAACTTTGACAAGCAGAATTTTTTTATTTTTATTTGGGCACTTGGTTTTGTTTATAATAACATGTCACCTTCAATCCAAATAGAGTAATATAACATAGTAACAATGCCAGTTCCAGGCTATCACACAGAGCGTAGCCAGTTGGTTTAGCCAATTAACCTGAACTAATAGTTAATAAAACCTTCCGTAAGCAGAACAGTGGTCAGTGGCTACACGGGCTCAACCGGCTAGTCAAGATAAAAAAGTTAAGTTAATGTAAAGTTTCCTCAGAACTTCTGCTTTACCTCTGACCCAAACTAGAAAAAGATGTCAGCTAGGTAAAGGACACCTCCACATGGCTACTTGAATATGTACACGACCTCTTATGTTCTAAAAAACTGAACTAATTTGACTGGACAGGTAAGGTCAGCGGGTTTCTGCCTTTATCCTGTTCCAAACAACATTTTTATTGGTTTAAAAAAATTCATACCAAGACCATTCAAAACACAGATACCAAACTATGAGCAGAAAAAAAAAGCACCATTTTGAATAAAAAGGACAAAGTTTATTTTAGTTACAGTATGTTTTATTCAGTCACCTTATCTCTTTTTCCAGATCTGTCTTGTGTTGTGACATCTGTTTAATGTGCGAGAAGGCTGACGCAAACACTGATCCCTCCCTGAGCGCTTTGTTTGCACAGCTTCAAATCCCTTAGAAAGAAACTGCCACAAGTCAAGCTATGCAATAAAAGGTATAACTTTATAATTACACATGGGATACTTATAGATTTATTTGCACAAATATTCACCTCTGAGAAACTGTGGATAACAAGAAAAGCATCTTAAAATGCTGTAATCTAATAGACACCAGTGAGCTTTTGCCAAGATGCTGCTGGCAGTGAATCCTGTCTCTATCAAGCTGCCAGTCACCATCCCCTTTCTGTCACGCACACGATGTTACAACATCTGACGCCGGACCTGCTTTTCCTTTACCTGCCGTCCTCATCCCTGCACGTGTGGGAGAACACAGACTTCTGCAGCATTAAATCAAGTGCTGATATCAATCTGCTATCACAATGCTTTCACCCAAGGACAAAGCACTGCCACTTTCAGATTAATTGCAGAGTTGCTATGGCAACTGGTTAATACCCTGAACTAAACAGTGCAGCTGAACACTTCGCATAAATAAACATATTAAAACTGTGGTAGCCACACCAAATGGTGGAGTACACACAACACTGTGTAAGATGAGGGAAGGGTGTTTTTTTTTTTGTTTTTTTTTAAACTAAGTGCGTGCTGAGCTACACACAGTTTGGTGAGCAAACACTCTAATGCAGTTACCTGCCAGTGCTTCCGGCAGGATCTCCAGTCTGTTTACCCAGCAAGGTGTGCCTTGAGATGGAAGAAAGCTAACAACCTGTTCTGAACTTCTCTGAGACTCCACTGCTATTTTATTTAATCCAGATCTAAGACAGAGAAAATGATGGTGCTCAGTCCTTCCACTGGAGCACACAGCCTTTTCCCTTCAAGTGTTTATTCAGTCATTCGGCAGCAGTTCCCACCTGGACACCATATATTGAACTTGAGTTCAATATATGGTGTTACAGTAAATCAAATGCACCAGAGATGGGTGTATAACCCTTTACATGTTAGTGGGAACAGCTGTTCTTAAGGAGACAGCTGGACTCCCAACCAACACACACACACACACTTGTAGCATTGTACGGCAAGCAAAACATCAACCCTGCGTAGAAAACTAACTTCATTTAAGTTCACAGTGAGATCTCTAATCCTGCTTCTGAGTGAACATTCAGTACATTAGGTCAAAGCGAGGGGAAAAGCAAACAGTAGGTCCATACAGTGTTTAAGACTCACAGTTGTATTTAATAACGTTATCTAAACTGCACTGACTGTACATATAACCTGTACTTATTCACACTTTGCTCTGAATGGCATGAAAGGAGCAAGCATACCTGGCTAATCTTGTGGTAGATAAGAATGATACCCACAACTAAAGGCACACATTTTTCATTACGCTGAGCCAACCACCGGTAATAACACATTAAGAAACCTAAAGTAATCAACAGTATCTAGGTTTCATTTTCTCTGTGTGCTTTATTGTGAAAGAGCACACAGAAAATTTCTTCGGGGTCAGCACTCCATCACTGACTTGACACATCAATGCCATCTTCTCCACCCCCCCCCCACCCCCCATTCCTTCGGATAAAAACTAACACACTAAATCATCTGGGCGCCTGACAAAAGACAGGAAAGTCACAGTAACCTTGTAATAAAGCACTAGCTGTTTACAAATAAAGGCAACCAACCAAACACAACCCCCACACAATTAATGCATTCTTGACATGTAAAAAAAACCAAACAAAATAAATAAATGTGTATCATTTATTTGGAGCCATTTGATTTGAAAATGCAAATTATGTTTTGTTCCCAATTTGTTGTTCCACACACACACAAAAAGGAGTGGGCGGGGGGGGGGGTGGTCTTAATATGTTACACGCTGCAGACTGAGGTGATGAGGTAGCCGGACCTACCTGTTCAAGGCTGTCGTCTTCCGGGAGTGTCCCCGTGTCACCGTTACTGTTGATAGGAATCTCCATTGTGGCAGCTTTACTCATAATGCTGTCTGTCATAATGCACTGTGTCTGTGACAGGGGAAAAAAAGAGAGAGAGCGCGCAACAAAGTATGTAAACTAAAAACCACTGTGTGCAAATAAAGTAAAAACACCAGAGATAGAAAAACGGTGTGGTGTAAATGCTACTTTGAAAGGAAGAGACCAAAGAGCTTAGTCTAAACAGCCCAGCCATTAAGCAGATGGGATTATAATTACCACAAACAAGCGAGGAGGTGGTTTTCAAAGAGCAAGGCTACTGCTAAGAATAAAAACGATACACCTATGAAAGCTCCCCCGCCCCTCCACACACACACACACACACACACACACAGACAAGAGCCATCACTACAATGAGCTGCTTCGGTTAAGTGGCCTCTCTACTCTAAAGCACAATTACACGACTCTATGTTACCAGCATCCACTCCCTAGAAACCCAGAGTGGAGAGAAACAGGCAAATATTTACATCAAAACGGTCTAGTCATTATAATAGTTCAAACTGATTCGGCCTGCCACACATTCTTGGAAAAATACATAGGCATTTGCAAACAGTGCTGAGCAAGCAGTAAATAGCCATTATATTTGGCAGTAATGAATTCACAGCTTAATAAATTCACTAACGAATGGCCTGTGTGCATGCATGGCTGAGCCACAGACTGCAGAACTAAGGTCAATTTTAATACTTATAGATATGGGAAAATCCTTATGAGCAGTTTTTGACACTAACGTTTCCCGACATAACCTGTTGGAGCTGTACTGGAAAAGGCGAATGTCCAAATCGGTCAAGCAGGCCATTCAATTGTCTTTAACCTGCCAGTTCCCTGGGAAAAAGCCTGTCTAATAGGCTAATCCGACCGAGCCCACATGAGAACAGAGCAGGTGATTGTCCAAAGAAGACAGCGAGTGACAGGGTGTTACGTGTCCATCCTCAGGCATGCTATACCCTGGCCCCTCCCCTAACCAAAACCAAGTGAAGCATTTCCACTTGTGAGAAAGCACCTGATGCTGAGAATCTTTTGCTTTGTGTGCTACATGTGTGCCACTTTAAACAAAGCCCAGACCTAATTCTCCTAACACTGTCTGAAGTTTATGTGTGAAATCAGCAATGGATTTCATATTGCAGAGTAGAGCATGAGGATGGGGCTTTTGCAGACCTACACTATATGGACAAAAGTATTGGACCACAATGTCACTGAATCTTTGAATTCAGGTGTTTTCAGTCCCTATGCCTCAGGTGTACAAAATCAAGCACTTAGCCGTGCAGTCTGCCTACAGTGAAAGAATGAGTCATTCAAAAGAGTTTACTGAATTCAAGTGCTGTACTGTAATAGCGTGCCACTGCAACAAGTCACTTTGTGAAATTACCACAATCAACTGAAAGTGGTATTATCACGAAGTGGAAGCAACTCAGCCATGAAGTGGTAAACCATGTAAAGTTACAGAACAAAACTCTACTCACTCAGCAGCTGCAGAGTTTCAAACCTCCTCGGACATTATCGTCAGCACAAAAACTGTGCACCAGGAACTTCATGGCATGGGTTTCCATGGCTGAGACGCTCTTTTAGGTGTAATACGAAGGCAGCCCAGCACTTTTTTCTTCCACAGAAAAGGTTTTTTTTGTCACTGATTGGTGAATAGGTCATAACTGACTTATCTACAACAGTGTCCCTAAATAAGTAATATTTAGTTTTGATTGACTGATAAATGATTAAATGATGACAAAAATGGTTGATAAACAATGACTACTTTATGCTACACATCTATATAACTCAGCGTGTAACAAAATGGTCTGTGGTAAATATGTATTATTTTGATAATTGTGGGATCTGCTACCAACTGGCTGACTGTAACTTTAACTCAACTACTGTATGCTGTTAATGTCACAGTTGTTTGAAGGCAGGTAGTACACGTACTTCGTGTTTACATTTGTTATAGCCTCTCCTAAGTAGGCTTTTCCAGTAATGAATGCACACTTGGCCATGCCCAAGTAATTTCTGTGGCATGACATCTTTGTTGACTTAATGCATTAGATTTAGAAGAAGCTGCTCTTGCCCAACAACACCCAAGCCAATAAAACCAGCTTATTGCAGGTGTGCCTGAGCTTTGGAATGGGGAAAAAATGGTTTAACGTTTTCCTCATATCAATTTGCCATTTTGAGCCAAACTGACTGTAACCTGCAGCGTCACATGTTGAATAAATGATTATGAGACACACAGCAAAGCTAGAGTCTTCAATAACTGTCACATAGGCAGGCTAAATCCACGTCAAACCGCACATTATCTCAAATATTATTAGGAATTTGCAGCTTCGAAAATAACATACAGAGCACCAGAGACGGACACTACTAATAAACACTAACGTAAATCAACTTCAGTAAGTTAACGGCTCACTTCACGGATGCAGCTGGCCAAAATTCATTTGCAAATTTAAGAGATCATAATGAATCTTTTCCTTTGAAGTACTAAAAATGTGAAGGCAAACACTGGAGAAGAGGCTGCGGCTAAACTCAAACCCGAACACCATGGCTTATTATAAGCCTAACAGGTGCATCAGCACAGGTGTGCAGTTTTCTCCCTCGAGCAGGTAATGCTACATTCAGGTCGCCGATGAGTTCGGGCGAACAACGTGGATGTTTACGCGAATTGTAAATATAACATGTCGTAGACGGTGCATTTGAAGGAAATCTGCGTAACTAAAGCAGAAATGCATTTTCATGTCCAAAGCAGGCCCGCTTCCAGTTCACATATGCAGCTGTTAGGAAGAAACTGGGAAAATGGTAAACAAATCAGTGAGCTCATCAGGCAAAGAAAGCTGGTTCAGAGCTGCAGGAAAAAATAAACAGATAAAAATCACAGAACACAGATAAAAAAGGCCGTGTGGCAGTTTTCAGACAGCCTGACTTACGGTCTGCTTGGTCCCGTTGTAAAAACGGAGCTGTTCGGAAAGCTAACGCGCAAGCTAGTAACAGGCTAGCGGCGGTGCATCCCAGTTCATGCGCGGCTCGGAGGAGGCTGCTGTGTCCGTGCCCGGTCCTCGGGGAACAACACAGTTCTCTTCTTTAATGATATTTCAGTGACATTGCATGGAAAAGTCTTGTTCTGACTGCTCTGGTCTTTGTACTTTTCGTAAACAATTCTGTATCTTCTGTTTAATGAAGCCAGGGGGGAACGCTTTACGGAACTGACGACACCGTGGATTTCATTTCGAAGACACACTCCAAGCCAAAGATCGTCTAAGTATGTACAGGCGTGTCACTCGTCACGAATGGTGCTTTCCCGGCTTACTAGTGATAGTGTTACTTATGATACGTTTAAAAAAATGTTTATATTTCTAAATGCGTGTATAAATCCCTACTTATTAATGTCAAAACTCAATTTATACACTAATTAATTTGCCTTTACATATATGATTTATGCATTGACAAATAAATAAATATGGCATGACTTAGTCAATAAAAATGTTACAACTGAAACCGCAAAGGGCCACTAATGATTACAAAGCATCATAATGAATTACTCTGACTGATTATGTGTAAGTATTCGTTTCAAACTGAATTGATGACTGATGATTTAAAGAAAAAATAATACGCCACTCGCTGATCACAGCTCTGAATTGTACAGGGAAATTTGAACCAAGTGAGGGCTCTTAGTTTTTTCTGCGCCTTCTGTGTGACCCATCTTTGGGAGCATCTTGACAGGGTGTACGTGAACGTGTCAGAAAACTCTTGGTTGCTGAACACCGAACTCAGGTAGGTGTTTGTTCAAGGAGCTCGGAGGTGTTGGTTCTTTTAACTGCCCTGAGAAATGCTCATGACCTCTGTGAATGTAAAAGCGAGCTCTTTTAGTCCAAGAAACTCTGCCCCGCTGTGGCTGCAACTCTAAATTCACTTTAAATGAACGGGGCACCATGACATGAAGCTTTAAAATCTCACATGAAGCAGATATGAATGTGAACGCTCTTTCAGACCCACACCCATACATCTATCTAACAAATGCAAGCAAAGATTGGTATTACCATCTCTGAAGGGACGGCCTTGAGTGATATGATTTTTCTGTTCCAGAGATTGAAAAAATATAACAAAATATGATTTAAATATATGCAAAGAAATTTAGTGGCTTGTTTGGCTCGAGTGTATTGTTCATCTTAATAGTTTTGCTTTCCATAAACTAAGCCTGAAGTAAAACACGGTGGAGTCTCTGAAGTATACATCAAGAATGTTTTGATGTACAGTAATGTGGAAAAATCTAATTTCTTTGTATTTTGCTTCCAAGGAGCTGGACTTTTTGGGATTTTTAAGTGGCATTGAGCAACAGTTCTCCAGGTTTTCCGAGGGTATTTCAAAGTTTTTCTTTGGGCATTGGCTGCTTTTTACTCATTGCCAGCCCAGTCCTTGTAACTGTCCATTTTCAGAAGAATATTTTGCTAAGCCACTTAGCACTGACCTATGAATCATCCAAGCATAAAATGGCACTGAACTCAAGGGATGTACCAGTATTGTGTCTACAAATAAAAGACAGCAAAGAACCAATTCTAAATTTTATTTTTAGGCACTTTACTAGAAGACTGGCCCAAAACACATCACTTGTTCCCATTTCTTTAGATGAAACTGCAAAAATGCCAAAGATAACACAGTTTGTCAAATAGTATTTTTGCACCATTAAGGTGATTCCCAAAGAACTATTAACTGAAAACTTGGCATATTTCAGCTGTGTGTCCCTAAAAACAACTGAGGAAACTGGAGAATTGGAGGAGAAAAGAAGAAGTGCCTGGCCTAAAATAAATATCTTTAGCAGATGAGCAGTATCTGAGAGTCATGCCTTTAAGAAATAGGAAAAATCCTGAGTGGAAAAATGACCTGACACGGGACCTGAGACATGGATCTGACCTTTAAGTTAATCCGTCTGCTGTTTGCTGAAGTCTCATCAGAAATGGTCTCAGTGGAGGGTGGCTGACAAGAAGGGTAACAGGGAGAAAAGGCTGAGGTAAATTACACAAGAAGTGGACTGAAAATCAGTTGCAACAGGTCTTATGGCGTGATGGATCAAAACTTGAAAAATTTGGTTCAAATTGTCAATATGTATGAAAGAAGTCAGAAAATATGTACAATAATGAATGTCAAAATTGATGAAATTATGAATGCAGAAAAGTACCATCAGATTTTTAGCCACCATGCAATACCATTGCAATGGCATCTGATTGGCAGCTGCTTCATTTTTCAGCATGACAGTGATCCCAAACACACTGCCAATGTAGTAAAAGCATAGAAAAACGCACAATGGAACGCTACTAAAGAAATGACAAGAAAGGTGCCTAAGAGAGTTCAGGCTGTGTCAAAGAATAAAGGCGGTCACACCAAGTCTTGACTTTCGAGCTTGTTAGAATTGCTCAGACTTTGCCTTGTATACAGTGTTACACGTATATTTCTCCCAGTTTTCAGTAAATGGCTGCACCTAGTTCCCATTTTCCTAGGAAAAATATACAGAAATGAGGGGTGGCTCAAGACATTTGCACAGTCCTGTACTAAATTGCAAAATGAATAAAGCTATAGTTTTTTCCACTGACAGGTGAACAGTAAGTTCTTCAAAAAAGACTAAAGAATCCTGTGAATCCCCCATCATATGCAGGATTCATTTCATTATAGATTCAGCCAGCTTTATGGGGATGTGCAGAAACGATATTTTTTACACACTTTAGCATAGATCATTATTACGTTGACATTATATCTTAGTAGCAATATTTAAAAAAGAAGCCAGAGTACAGAGGGAACCCACACAGACACAGGGGAACATGCACAGAAAGATTCAAACCCAGGACCTTCTTGCTGTAAGGCAACGGTGCTAACCACTGCATCGCTGTGTCACCCTTGTCGGGACATTTGGCACAGGATCCCAGCTGTGTTGGAAATGGGTTAGCTGCAGTTTTCCCTCAATGATCTTTAATTTTACATATCTTTAGTGCATTTGGGAGCACTGAATTGCCATCTCATCTGTGTCGTAGCCTTCCTAATGTTGGTTGCCACTTCCAAACTTCAGGCTCTGTGTGAAGCTACAATCCTGCCCTCTGTGGGTGTGTTTTAGTATGTGATTTTATGAGAAGAAAAAAATGATGAGGGCCACTGCTGTCCTGTGTTTTCCTATTTTATTACTACTACTTACTGGTGACTCAGTATGGATCATCGCAGACGATGGTGCATTAACAATTGTTTCACAGAAGAAAACCAGTAGTAACAAAGTGCTCCAGTGATGCACGTGTGCCTTTGAGCATATTAATAGTCAGCCCACTCTACTCCCTCACAGGAACCTGCAGACCATCAGTGTATGATTGAGCCTCTTGTTGAAATTCGATGACAGAAAGAAGTAAATGTGAGAGCGTGACGCAGACGCAGCATATTCTTGATGTGAATATACAGTATGCGTGGGTTATGAATGAAAGCCCCGTGATTAGTGATGGGGCTGAGGAGGTTCAAACAGCCTCTGCAGTCGTTCACAGTGTGAGGGAAGAGCCGGGAAGTGAAAGGAAAGGAAAAAGTGAGTGTTTTATTAATGAACAGAAGGGAAGTTGAAAGAAGTGCGGAGCCAAAAGAAACTCTTGCAGGAGTTTTGGACGGGGGTGTGAAATATCATATTGGAACATTTTACTAATGCAAGTGCGCTTGAATACAGTAAAAGTTTTTCACTTGTTTGTGTGGGATTTTTTTTTGTTCTTTCTTTCTTTTTATTAATATCTCGTTTGTTTTTTAAGGTGCCAGCCTCTGTCACTGCCTGCTCCACTGGACACGTGGCAGCTAGTCCTCTTCTCTCTTTTTTTTTTAAACTTGAAAGTAATGAAAGTGTTTTACAGCTTGCAGACATGTTAACAGTATAATCACATACACCATAATTAGCTACAGCTGCTGCTACTGCAAATATGCGTGCACAGTACTGTCCACCCAGATTATACCCTGCAGCTGTCATGGTCCCAACCATGATTGGCCGGTTACCATCAATTTCTTATAGTTATGATAGTGCTTTGCTTGTAGTGTGGAGTGAGTCTCAATTTATTTCATTGAGACAGTTTAACGGGAAGGATCCAAAATAAATGATAAATTTAGAGATGGGTTATAATATCTGGAAGGCAATCGAGTATGAAAAGGTTTTTTATTTGATGCACAAAAGAACAAATTTCTCTGCATGCTAATACGTACTTACCATTTTATTAGTTACACTTTACTAGTGCCAGGTTGGACCTCCTTTTGCTTTCAGAACAGCTTTTGTCTTCATGGCACAGAGTGAACAAAGTGCTGGAAACAGCACATCAGAACATGCGTGTACTGTGGTGATAAAGGGATGGAGATGTTCACCAGCAACACTCAGGTAGGCTGTGGCATTTAAATGATCCTCAGCGGGTACTAATGGGACAAAGTGTGGATGGATCCTTGCGCTCATGTTATTTATGCCAGATTTTATCCCTGCCATCTGAACAAATCTGACTCAAGCAGTTTTCTGCCCTTTTGTGATCTTCTGCTGCTTTTTATTCACCCAGGCTTACACCTAATAGGTGCTAATGGTTTGCTTTGTTTTGCTGCTTTCGCTGCCTTAAAGCACTGTAAGCCTCCACACGTTTTTATGTTTTTGACTTCTATGTCTAGACTGACTTTACATGTAATGAAACGTGCTATGCAAATATCATTGTGATTGCTGTAGCCCATCTTCTTCATGGTTCAACATGTTGAGCATTCAGAGATCTTCATCTGCATACCTTGATTGTAGCACATCTGGGAAATCACTGGAGATAGCGTGGGCAATGGTAGGGTGTATGACCACTCTTTCCTGCTCTTGGAAATGAAGAATTAGCCCTGTGAAACACAGAGGTAAGATCTTTTTTTTTTTTTCTGTTGTAGAAAGTGACAGAGAAAGTTTTGATCTCTTGGTTAGTCAGCAACCACATGTGAGTGTGAGTCTGGCTGCAGACGACTCTTTACTGGAATCAGGAGATGTTTTTTCCTTACTCAGTCATTATTGTGCAGACTCACCTGTTGACTCACATACAGATTCACGCAAACTTAAAGTCTATCGCAGACACGACTTTTTCCACTCACGCTGCACATAAGAACTAAGAAATCAGCACATTTGACATCTCTGACTTGTGAGGAGTTTTGAAATCTGTGATAAATACTCCACACGTTTATTATGCTGAATATCATCACTTCCTTGGCAAAATACTGAATATGTTTTAGTTCATTCAATACTTGATGTGGCCTCATGGTGGCACCAAATCGCAAACCTAACCAAGCTTTATGGTTCCACAGTGCAGAATCAGCATTAAAACATCTGACATATTACATGTAGATTATTGATTATCTCATCAACACCGAATGTTCTTGGCTCGGGGGCAAACCATCCAATCCAGTGACCTGCTTAATATCAAGTAGGTTTTAATCTTCCTGTAAAACCTCTGCAAGCTAACAAGATGCCTTTGCTGTCAAGACGGTCTTTAAAAGCTCCTCAAGTCTTCTTTGATATCGTCTCTTTTAAGAGATATGATGAGGCCACATGATAATAACCACGACAGCTTTTATGTTTATTTAATGAGCTAAAACCTGCTTGAAATCATCTGCTGACTCCGTGTAGTCTCCTCTGCTTATTGCAAACAGGTCCCGTAATGAACATGCCAGTCAGCACCAAGCCCTGAGCAAATGACAACTGACTTATTTTCTCTAAGAGACCACAGCAGCCTTGATTGCTTTGTTCATCAGCTAATGAGAAATGCTGCTAATAGACTGATGTTCTCTTTGAAGTGTTTACATTGTAGATAGACACCCCACCCTCTTTTCAAACAAAGAGTGTCTGACCTCACAGGGATTGTTTTACACTCAAGCGGAATGCACGCCATTAAAAGATACTTGATTAATGCATTTCCCGTGAAGCAGTCGCACACACTCACAGCTGTCCATTTCTTGTGCCCTTTTCAAGATCAGATGAGTTTAATATTTTGATTAATCCCAAAGCTAGGCGGGCTAGTTCAATCTTCAATTACAATTTAAAACGAGAAGAAATGTTTGTTTGTTCTGAAACTCGGAAACCAAAAACTTTAGCTTCTGTACTGTGTATGCAATAGACTCCATAGCAGTGACTGAGGGTCATTTGAATAACAATTATCCAGCAGTTGGCTGAGGCCTTTCTGTGATGAGATTGCATGCTCTCCTTTGTGACCCAACCCACAACTTTACACTGGATGCCCTCAGTCTTTCATTGGAGACGTCACCTAGAACACACAGAGCCTTCAGCTATTCATGAAGAAAAACACAATACTTAGATTTTCCAGCATTGGACCCCTACTTAAATTATTCTTTGGGTAACTTTAATTAATTGCCTGGCACAAACAGCTGTTACCCCACAGTAGTAACAGCAGTCCAGTAAATTAGAACCTCGACTGGCAGTCTGATAATGCTTCTTACCAGGACTGCATTCAACTTTTTTCTAAGTATTGCTGTAGATGCACGCGTAACACAGTATTACAGCACTCTCCCACTCTCCCACTGAAGAATTAGTAATTCCTTGTGAGGCTTTTGCAGTGTTGGAAGCATTCAGCATCCCCCTGTATGCCAGAGATGTTATTAATGCTTCCTAAGTTTGTTTAGCTTTTGAAATCAGCTACCTGCGCTTGGCAGAACACACCATAGCCTGTTAAAAACCATACAAATATAAAATGTACACTCGCATAGTAGACACAGATGTGGTCAAATGAGAAACCTGTGGCCAGAAGTATTTGCCTTAGTTGCCAAGACTGGTGTTTTACAGCTGTATTTGTTCCCGAAGCTGCAGGTTTATAGCGCGCTCCACGCTACATCTAAACAGTGCCAGCGTAAAAAGGGGGCTAGCACGTACCCCCTTCACCTCAATCATGCCACACACACAGGAGTAAGAGGCCTGCCCACACGCACTTAGCACGAAACAGCCCACATCAAAGCAAACGCACTAATCCAGCCAGGAAGCTGTGGATCCATACATCTCATCATGAAAGGGGAGAAAAATGCAAATTACATAAAATAAAGAGCTATCTTCAAAACGTTACAACCAGCTGTTTTTAATCACTTTTTCATGTCTTTTCTTAAACTTTATTTAGAGACTTTTAAGGGCATTTTTCTTTAAAAACGATTCGTCCAGTGGTACACGGATTAGTGAGCACATGCCAGAATTGCCTCCACAGACCTTCGAAATACAGGATGTCAAATTCAAAGCATGAATACATTTCACCTCATGATAAATAAAATGTCATGTTTTCATGAGCTAAATGCAAGAAGACTAGTAAATTTAAAAAAAAGATTCGAAAAACAGTCGGCAAAGGGTGACTGACTGTCTTCAAAAATTGGTTTAGTGTTTTGGGAGGTTGGAAGACCTCCAACCTACTGTATATTCTCAGGAGTTATTTATCTGTATGCCCTCTTCCCCGGTTTTTTTCTCTCTCTTTTGTCAGTCTGCCCCAAAAAGCCCCTAAACTAACCCCAGTTAGTTTAGGGGCTTTTTGAGTCCTTTACGACTGAAGTTAGTTCGGTTCACAGAGGAGAGTCGAGCAGCCACCTGGTGGGGCTGTGGGAGAGGGGAAATGGACTGTAATCAAACAAGCTGCCACAGAAACACCAAGCATTCATGGCTTTAAGAAGCAGTCATATCCACCCAACCACTGAACAATGAAAAGAATAACACTTTTTTTGTTAAACCCCACAGACATTCCATGCTGTTGTCTTCCAAAATGTGTTTTTAATGATGGTGCTCTATTATGAAGCTACAATAAAATTTTAGAATGACTTTTCCTTTCTCATTTGTGATGTAAATTGATAGGGCCATAT
Organism: Pterophyllum scalare; assembly: GCA_024447675.2. NCBI lineage: Eukaryota > Metazoa > Chordata > Actinopteri > Cichliformes > Cichlidae > Pterophyllum > Pterophyllum scalare. The sequence continues at coordinate 22,332 of JAMQGT020015423.1, read as the reverse complement.
GAATTCAAGGGGATGAATGAGTTAAATGTGGCTTTGGGGCTTCAGAAATTGTATGTCGTCGTATGCAAGCCCAGGATGAGCTAAAACTGCCACACAGTTAATTTCTATGAATTATACACTTCTGTACACAGTTCCAACCAGTGCTTCCACAGCCAGACACTGGCAGTCTTTTTAAATCTTTTATCTGAATTGCTTGCTGACACGTACATCATTTACTTGGGTATGAGAACCTGAAATCCTGGGTAAATCTTATTCTGCAGGATTTGCCAGTCTCCTAGGCTCTAAAAATGTCACTAACACTCAAAGCAGCTCTCACTGTAAATCTCAAAGTTGAATTACTAAATGGTAGAAATCTTTATTTGGCAAATGCAAAACCTAAATTCAGCATTAAACACTATGCAAGTTTAAAAGGCGGAGTCAGTGATTTGGGCCGTTTGTACTGTTCCTTAGTAGTTTTATCAGCGTAGCAGGGCGCTTTGTCCTACTGAAGGAGGCTGCTGACATCAGGGAGTGCCCTTGTCATAAAGGGGTATGCCTGCTATGCTTGGTATTTAGGTGGATTGTACATTTTAAAGTAACATCTACATAAATCACAGGACCCAGAGTTTGCAAGCAGGACACTGCATTCTGCTATAAGTAACTGATCAGTGCTGTTCGTTCCATCAGTCATTGCCTGTAATGTTTTGGCTGATCCGTGTCTGCTCATTGACTGAAAGCACATTTAATGTCAAATCCAAATTTGTGTCAAGCAATGTGCCAGAGATGCCAAGACATATTGTTCCATTGCCTCATTTTTATGAGGCAATGGAATAATATGAACCTCAATGGACCATTCAGATAATAAATCTGATAATAATATCCAAATTTATGTCAAACAACCCACTGACAAGCCCGATGTGATTGCAGGCATTACAGCGATTAACAAGCCAGAGATGCAGCTGCACAGATACGCATACGCATAAATAAAGACGAGGAATTCTACTTTTCTTCGGACAGACAGAACGAACCACATAATATGTGCAGCTAAATCTTCAAAAATTTATTAGCTCTTTAGAAAAGCCGCACCGAAAAAAAGAAGCAAGAAACCACAGAACAGATGACTCTGTAATGTGTAAGACCCTGACTCTTGCGCCAGAATATAACATCTTACCCTCACCTCGCCTCCTCCGCCCTGTTGCACCCCCCCCCACCCCCCCAGCCGTAACATAAGTGCAGTAATCCAGATGTGCAAGACACGGAGGTGAAGAAAGAGTCTATCCAGCCCCCCACCCCCTACACCCTCCTCCCCCGAGAGATTCCCAGGTCTGTTTGGTCCTCGTGTGCCAGGCTCTACTGACAGAAACCTGGCAGACAGACCACTATCACTGGTCATGCTCAGTGGCAGCTAGTGTAAATGATTTAGAGGCTGATTCTGTTTTTGTTTTGTTTTTCTGCTATAATATATAACATATCTTGCACTATGCCACATTCACCTGGAAACTCCCTTGGCTTGAGAGCTTACTATATTGGACCGAGCATTGATATTACACAGTAAAAAATACGCAGTCAAAATATATTAAGTTTACCTGCATTAAAATCACTTGCAGTGACGAAAGTAGCTGCATCAAACTAAACAGTCCTTGCACTCAGTCTGCTTGCACGAAACATTGTTCCAGACTGTGATGACGAGAAGATATTATCAACAAATATTTCTGCGGGCCAAATACTGATTTTGTTTTGAGGTTTTAGTAAACCTGAAAAATAGATTCTCCTCAACTTCTGATGAGTGCATTAAAATGTAAACTGGTTCCATGGGGCTATTAATATGGAGTATATCCCAGTTTAATGGCAACAAAATGGAAATTCCATTGTAATGTTTACTTTAATAATGGTATTTTTCCATGTCTGCTGGGGTATATCTGTTAAGAGTTTGTGCAATCAGTCACGGGACAGAATTGGTTCATTCCTCCTGGGCCACTCCCCCCTCCAAAAAGCACACAGAGAAAGATAGATGCTTCCAGTCCTTTTAAGTCATTAAGAAGGTAAGTAAACATCCCCTCGAAACCCTTTAAAATGACAAAACCATCTTCCCCACTGCAAAAAAAGGGGAGGGGGAGCAAATAATCACACTCCTGGGCTCACCTTGTTTTCTTCATCCTTTGTCTATTCCTATTCTTCCTCCTATCATCAGAGTCTCGGAGATGGAAGGAAGCAAAAGCCAGCTGCTGACTGGCTGATTGTTTCATTGAATGAAAAGAGATGAACTGACACAGGATGTTGGATGCTGTGTGTTTCAGCAAATCAACACTGAACCTACTGTGAACCTTCCAGACACTATGGAAGACACACGAGCTCAACTTGAAATGAATTCCTCAAGGGGGTTAATTTATAGAGCTTTACAAGGATCTTGGTTTGCAGGGGGTAGCAGCCACCCAAATAGCCACTTGCTAAGCTTGTCTCCTTTGGGTAGGACAGCTCATCAAAATGAACTTACCCTTCAAATCTATTGAAATACGAGGCCAGCAAAGGGCCAGACTGAAAAACCGGCCCCTGCATTCCAGAGTCCCTGCACATCCAAAATTCCCTCTGTAACAGTAGTTATGTGAAAAATAAGGTTTTCACAGTACTCGTGATGATTTGGAATTCTTTTGCAGCCACAGCACCTGGGCACCTTACAATCATTGAGTTGACTGTAAACTCCTCTGTATACCAACGTATTCTAGAGTCCAATGTGAGCCATCTGTCCAACAGCTAAAGCGAGTTTTATGCTTGATGGGTAGCGTGAAGGCAGTCACAGACTGCCCATCTGCCTACAAAGAGTGTTTGTTGTTGATGGAGGCAATGTCAAAACAACAAGTCGGTGGGCTACCCCTGTTTGTGTTGTTGTTGGTCCATCAGCCAGCTGCGCAGAAGAGCAAAGTTATCATATAAAAAGTGCTGAAGTCAAACCGAGCATTGAGAACAGTAAATGGACTGGGTCTTATATAGCACATTTCTACTCTACCTGAGCACCCAAAGCACTTTATACAACATGCCTCATTCACCCAAACACTTTTTTCCTACACCTAAGTGCTTTCGATCTAGCATTCACACTCCAACTTCAGGTTCAGTATCTTGCCCAAGGATACTTTGGCGGGCAGGCAGGAACTGAACCTGTTTAGTAGATGACCTGCTCTACCTTCTGAGCTACAGCCGCCTCGAAAAACTGTTTACTGCAGTCACTTGTCTGTACATTTCATACTGTGTTTCTTGATCTTCAATGGCTTTTTTTCCTGTTTTTCCCACTCCCGGTGAATTCTGCTGTCGCTCCAACCAATCAGCATTTAGCTGACGCATACGTCATCTGCATGGAGGACTGCATGGGAACACATTTCCAGTGGATGAAAATTCCTCTCCATTCACCATGGACAGACATTTGTGGTACCATAAAGTGTGCTTAAAGCTTGGCCAAAATTGGGTCATGCAGCAGTACAGTGACACAAAGCAGTCCAGGAAGTCTACAACAGAATGACTGAAAAAGAAAAGAATCAAGGTGTTAGAATGCCCCAGTCAAAGTCCAGACCTCAACCCAAATAAAATGCTGCAGCAGAACCTTCAGAGAGCTGTGCATATACAAATACCCACAAACTGAACAATGTTGTGGGGCAAAATTCCTCCACAATGATGTGAGAGACTGATAAAGTCATACAGAAACCCATTACTTCAAGATTTTTCTGCTAAAGGTGGTTCTGGAAGCTATTGAATCATTGAGTGTGCTTCGTTTTACACAGGACTGCACAGAGTGCTGTGAAAACTTTCTTTTTCACATGATGTTTAGACATAGCTTCTGGCCCTCACTTTTACATTTTGTGACTGAGCTCCAAATAACAGTGTGTTTTACAGGATCCAGAAACACTTCTAGTGAGTGAGAAATTGTGCTTTTTTTTTTGTTTGTTTGTTTTTATGCAGTCAGATGAACAGTGAGGATATAGCCCAGTATCTGTTTGAGAATGTGAGGCAAAAAAATGCAAATAGCAAATTAGAAGTTCATTTTTTTATTCATACAATGAAAGATGTTGTTTGGGTTGTTTGGATATGAGAAATGCTAGCGTCCAGCTCTGCATGGACACTGTCAGAAATCAGTTAAATGGCAAAAAGAGTGCAATCCCAATATGTTGTCATTAAAAAGAAAACAACAAAACAAATGCTCACCGACATATCTCATTGTTTTATACTCCAGAACAACCTTAAATTTCAACACTTGTCTTAATTGTGTCAGAAAAACTATCCTCACTTTCCAAAAATATAAAAGCTCTCTCACTCTTACACACACACACACACACACACACACACCCCGAGGGCTGCATTTTGAGATGTTAGATCAGAGACGTGTTGTCCTTATACGGTCATAGTCTAATTTTTCCACACGGTGCTGCTGGCTGGACTAAACCTCGGCATGTTTAGAGAATATAAAAACCTGTAAACCTGGGATAGCACTTGAAGGACTCAAGCAAGACTGAAGGGATGTTTTTATAGCCACTATGATGATTGCAAACCAGTGTTGATCTGTTTTTAAACTCATGGTGAGAGCCAACTTATGTCATAAATTTGAGTTGTTTTCAGTCCGTTTATCACAGATACCCATAATTAGAAAACCTCTCTTTGTGGTTTTATGATTTTTGGTCGCAGCTGCCGAATCTCAGCCCATCCAACCATTCTCTTCTACCTGCCGCAGAGGTTTCAGTGCGACCTGAATGGTGCTTGTTTATGTTCCACTTTATGGCGAGTGGTAAGTGAGTGCATTGGTTTTTATGTTCCCAGCAATTTCTGCCTTCTGAACATTCGCCCGATCAGCTGTAGAGATTAAACCAATCAAAACTTGGAGTAAAAGTAAAGCGATCCCCGCATTCTCTTACAAGTCCTGATCCTCCTAAAGGGGGGGGGGTTCAAGAAAGCGGTGTTAACTTTATTCTGGGTGAGTGCAGCTTATAACACTGCCCATCATGGCGTCTCAAAGCCTTTCATTGTGGCTTACTGTTAAAGCTGCTCACGTTAACCCCGCAATTGCTTCTGATAGCACTAAGACATACACCCTTTACGGTTGAGAAATATGCAGCACAGCGTTTATTGTGCTCCCCAGTCATCTCCACCTCACATAAGAGTACATGCAGCATATCTAGGGTAAGACAGAAAAGGGTTTTACCATTGTATATCTCTCTGTGGAAGCTTAGGAACCAGTTAAATACCGTTGGCTGCCTGAAGCTCAGCTAGGTTTAGACTGCCAGTTTAGAGAGAGCTTTTTTTTTAATCCTGAATTATAACTTACATGTAGAAAGTAAACTTTATTATCTTCTTCGCAAAAAAAAAAAAACCTCTCTCTCACTTCCTCTACTTTCAAAAACAGGCTGAAAGGTAAAAAAGGGAACATTTTGGATGTGCTATTCATGACTGACAGAAATCAGCTGTGGAAAAGTATCAGATAAAAGCTTGCTGACTGAAAACTGCTGCATTTCTTAGTCAATTCAATGACATATAATCCCTTCCACTTGTTCTTTTATGACATCATCCATCAGGTGATATTCGTTATCGTGCCTGTAAGCACTTTTTTTGGTGACAGAGAAGATTTGCAACGCATCGAAATCAGCCAGTGCAAGTTTTTCTTTCCCATCTGAGTAGATGTCATAAATTGTGAAAACAGGTTGTGTTTTGAGCCTTGTGAGTCACACCTGCCAAAGAATTTCCTCCCAAAATAGATACACATGTTTCCTCAGTCCTTTTCTTGTTGTTGTTGCCGTGAATGCACTTCGGGATGGGCAGATTTGTTTTCAGCTTACAAGTCTTGTGTCCACACATCTGCGCGCGCACGCACACGCACACACACACACACACACACACACCCATACCACACACCAGAGTTTTACTACAACCCTGATTTACTGCCTCCTGTCTATGTGATTGCTTATTCTGTATTTCCTGCCAAGATTTTTTTTTAAAAATTTTTTTATTTTGCTTGTTCTCAAAAGTGTTTTCCTGCAAATGTGTTTTGCTCTTAGTAATTAGATGCAGAATTGGATATGTCCAATGACGTGAGGCCAGCAACTGTTTACACAAATAAAGCCACATAGCAACAAAACAAAATATGACATAAAAGGCGGCGTTATGTCAGCTAATATGAGCGTTTTTTTGCATTAAATAAACAGGCTGTAGATGGTTACAGAAACAACAATGGATTGTTATTTTCTCGTATGCTTGGTGAAAGACCTGGGTTCAAATATTGCTGCGGTAGCACATCTGACAAAACAACATTATGCAGAGAAGCCACAGCATATGTGATGGGAAAAGTCAGGTGTGTGAGGCCTTTTCAGTCTCACTGCATCCCCCCTTTAAAGGTGATTATTGCTTGTCTGCCCCCTTTTACATGAATTAGTTCCAAGAGGCGTCGGGTTACCGTTTTAATTTGTTTTCTTTTCTCTCATAGTCAATCATCCTTGAAGCCTTTCTCAGTGGTCTCAAGCACTTTGAATTTTGACCTTTGACCTCAAATCATGCAGATCATGTTCTGTGGGGGGCTGGGCCAAGACTCGAGCTGAAAAATAAAACACAAAAGAACACCGCCTCAGTCAGCAAAGCATAAATATTTCGCCTTCTTCTTATCTTGCAATTACAGACTCATATTCATCATTCGTGACCTCATCTTACATGTCTTGATGTTTTGTAAAGGGGGATTTACTTGTCTTTTCTATTTGACTTAGTTGGCCAGAGCCGGGCTCACTGCAGCCAACTGAAAATCCCACAGAGAAATCACCCTCCCTCACAGGGGGCTAACATACAAACGAGTAAATCAATAGATGAATAAATTGCCCTCTTCACCAGAAGAGGACCCAGAGGAAAAATAGAGGCAAGGCGAATAGAAGGGCAAAGGCGCGAGCTTTTAAAAGAAAACTGGCCCTGAAGCATAGAAGACTAGTTTTGCTTTAACGAAGAGTCTTTCTTCTGAATATAAATAAGCAATAGCAGAGAGAAAGAAGGGGATACCAATGAGAAAGTGGAGCATCACCTAGGATAAAAAGGTATCTGTACTTCATGACTTATTTATGTGCCCTGTGTGGCTGGTTAGAGTCCCATGGGAAGAATTAGAGAGGTAGGAGACAGTGCACTCAGCCTCTTGGTATCACCAGGAGGTCACATTTGACCTCGCCAGTAGGCAAAAGGGTCTCTGAGGATAGTTTGCCCTGCCTCGACTGTTATACCCAGTCTGACTGAGGATCATCATCAGTAAGTAGAATCACCTCCCTATGATTATATTTTACTCTAACCTTCTCAGCAGATACATCTTCAAATCTATGTGTCTCTCCATTTTAGGTATTATTTGTGCTGATGAATAAGTATTTGCTCATTAACCAGCAACTCATATCACTCCTTTTATTCTCTGCTGTTTAAAACCCGAGACATAAAGGAAAGAAGTTTGTTAAGACAAACAAAAGCAGGGACTCTAGGGGCCGTAGCACATGCCTCAGAGTTAGCCCAGTGATTGCAGTTTGGGCTGTCAGAGTTTGACAGTCCAACCCATACCATGCAGACAGAAGCAGAGGAAGGCAGCATGCTGAAATAACATTAACTCTGAATACAGACACTTAAAAGCTGATCCAAATGGCTTTTGGTCTGCCTCCAGCAGCACTAGTATTTTCTTTACTCACTGAGAATTTAATCACGCTCAGAGTTGTGTTGACTCAGTTGGGTCACCTTGGTTTAGAGTGGTAACCATTCATTATGGCAGGACCCTTTGAGCACCCAACAATTCTTTGTTGCTGAATTGATTTGGAACGTTTGCTGCTGCTGTGCTGCTCTGTGGGGTTTTTTTTGAACTGCTGGGAAGAGCACAAAGTACAAAACAAATATGCCTTTGATAAATGTTTTCTTGTCCTCAGAGACGAGGCTTTTTAATGATGCAACCTCAGACTAAAGTGAAGAGCATTATACTTAATCAACTTATGATCTTCAAGGCACATAAATGAAAGGATGGTAAATCATGCGTTAGACTCATAAAAATTTATTCTTTTTCAGTGTGACTCAGACATCACAAACAAAAAAGTATTCATTTATTCTTTTGCTGTTTTCTTTTAGCGCTCTCTTTCTTATATTCATTTTATCATTTACTCGGTAGGAGGAGAGACCTACCTCTGCCACTGATGCTTTTAATAAGCAGGATGCCAATACCCAATGGTAGCAATTGGGACACTTTTTACAGTGTTCCTTCCACAGTACTCAAAGGCTTGTTACAGGAATTAAGGTAAAACTGAGAGAACAACACAAAAGAACGTGAATCACACAGTAAATGAAGTTCTGAAAAAGGTGACTTCTGAGTCATGATTTTAAACATAGAGTCGATAATGTCTGATGTGTTTATGGAGCGAGGGGAGGGTGCATCTATGGAGACTGCTCTGTCATCCAAATATGCTAAAATATCACAGCTTTTTTTTTTATGATAAAATGACTTTTTCTTTGACATTTTTGTGCTGGTTTAAAGTTATATATATAAAGCCGACTCCTGTGGTGTACTGGCAACACATTTGTTCCATCTGATAGAAGCACAGCTGAAATAAATATTTACAGTATAATTACACATTTCCATACCCCCGCCAAAATAACTGTAAAAGGCATCTGCCATCAGGTCATTTGATATAGGCCAATAACAACAAGAAGGCAGGCACCACATATGAGACGGAGAAGGTAAAGAAACCCAAGTGTTGCATTTGAGATGGATCAGACCTGGCCTTTACCAGGAACATTTTAACTCATAACACCGAGGGACAGTTTTATTCACAAGCAGAGAGAAGAGGAGTAAGTGTAACCTGCTCACATTCGAGTCAACTCTCTAAAGCTCACACAAAGTAACAATAAAGCCAATCTGTCTTAGGGGTAGTAGATACAGGGAAAAGACTGGGACAGAAAGAAGGATGGATAGAAAGAGAAGGGCAATAAAAGTGTTCAGGAGGGATCTTTATTTAGTTTAGAGTCAGACTCTAAAGTGAAAGCAGATGGGACTTCAGTCTGGAATAGTTTCCACTTGAAGTCTTGGACTCTTGTTGTTCTGCTCGTTGTTTCTGACCTCATTCCAGTTTTCTTCAACCTGTGCTCTGGGCCTTCAACCAGAGGTTTTGAACCACAGATAGGAACACATATGCAAATTCAGCCTGAGTTTACAAGGATGTAGGTATGCATGTTTGTACACAGACATTTGAGAATTGTCTTTAATGAGTGCACAGGCATGCATGAAACATACGCCTCACACCGAGTCAGTCTGTGTTGGGGTCAGCTGAGTGGTGCTGGAGAGACCCTCCACAATGACAGGGCGAGAGTGAGAGAAACCCCCAAAAACAATAACTGTGAGATGTCTTTCTGAGAACTGCAGCTAAACAATGCTGAGCGAGGTTCATCGCAGGTCAGCCGGCAGTGTTGTTGAAGGCGCACAATGCCTTACAGTAAGAGCTTACAATAGTGAGGCCGTTTATTTTGTCTTTTTCACAATAATGTTTGCAACATGTAACTGTAATGTGACCCAGAGAAGCAAATAACCAGCCATATTATTTATCCTCATATAAATACTCCATCTGCATTATTGTATACAAAGAGTGTGAACTGATTGCACTGTGCGTCCTCTGTCTGCAAGACAAGCCAAACCGCCACCCAAGCCTGAGGTTGAAGAGTGTGTGAATGCTTTAAGTTTTGACTTGACTGTGAAAAGATGTGAACACACCTATGCATTTGTACTTGACACACACAATAAAGGTTGTGTTGTGCTCTCCTAACATACATGGGCTGCCATGAGCGTGTGAAACACAGTTACTGTATGTGTTTTGTATAGCCAGGTGCACAGGCGAGCACACATAAACGAGATCGTGATTAAACTGTTTTCATCCCATCATCTCTAGCTGTACTCTCTGGAGAGTCTCTGCCTTGGTCACCTTCTCCATCACTTAGTGTTGTGCTTTTGCATGTTTTATTTTTAGCTGGTGATTAATGGCACTGGCCCCTTTTGCGAACAATCTCCCACACAGCCATTATTCAGTGAAACACAAGAGCATCCACACTGAAGTAATTCTTCCGTTGTGTTGTGTTGTGTTGTAGGAGTCACACTGAAGAACTGCTTTCACACACATTTCAGTTTGCGTGGCTGTGAATGTGGTTTCAGCATCATCCTAAGGTGTGAGTGTTTGACAGCTGTCTGGAGGATTACAAAGTCCTCCAGCTGTTTCTGATCTGCGTTAAGGTCTCAGAATTTAAAACTATAACTGGAATTTCAATCCCACTGTAGCCGTCCTCTTCAACCTTCGTCCATTTATAAAGATGCAGCAGTGTGGCTTTGTGAGGGAAAGATCAAAAACAATAACTGGAAACACACACACACACATCCACAAACAGTGAAGACATTAATCTAAATCAATAAAATAAAAAATTTCAGCCACTCAGCACAGCAGAAGTGAATTTTTGCTACTTTTTCTTTTTTTTTTTTGTAAAAAGCGAGCGAACCAAATGTGAGCCCTCTGAGACAAAGCACTGAGCTGAAAGATGCCATGAGATGTTGTAACAATACATGCAATGATAAATTTTCTTTGTTGTAGTCAGCTGTTTTCTGGCTTCAATCTCTGACATACAAACAAGCTTAAAAGGTCATTGCAGGTCACACAGTGCACATGCTAACCTCTGTGTGAGACTGTATTATTATAACACCTACAGTATCAAAGGCTATGAAGCTCCAGACTGCCTTTGGTTGCAACACCGTTATAATCGGCCAACTCTGAACCTCTCTCAATGTGCAATATAGATCCACAACCAAACACGGTCCAAAACCTCCCAGTGTATGGCAGGCTTAAGGCATTTGGAGTAAATGGTCAGTTAGAAGCACACAGAACATTCACTGTAACTGATGTTGAAATCTTCAAAGAGGTCTGAAGAACAACAAATAGTAATAAGTCATGTCATGTCCCTCAGCTACCCAGTAGCCTGTAATTCTTCAGTGCAATCTATGTAGTCTATGCAATCCACACCCAACGCTGGGTTGCTCCAGCTATGCTCTATCAGTGGCACTTGATCAACAAGCTGGAATCACCTGATGGTAAACCTGCTGATTTATATCCACACTTTCTGCAGATGTGTAAAAGAATTCATTTTAAGCAGATAATTCTTTGTGCCAAAAAATGTTTTACTCTGTTTGGCTTGTGTAATGAAATGGAATTCTCACCTCATCCATCTTATTCCAACACACGATCTCTCGGGCTTCTCTCTCCCCCCTTCATTCATGGCTTGCTGGTCTTGACATCTTACTGTTTCTCAGAGTGACATGCCACGCTGATAGGAATTCAGTTCATCTGAACTATGTACAACCACAAACCGTATCCTTTACAACCTGGAAGACTCACGCAGCGGGGGCTGGGAGAGGCGTGAGAAGGAGGGAGTGAACCAGCCAAAGCTAAACTTGTCAAAATTAACTTCTGTGATTCTTCTAAAACCTGAGCGGCAAGAGCGGTTTTTGCTTTGGTCTACAGATAGGAACTTGGTGCTGGACAGAGGAGCAGGGGACACTTTCATTTTCCTTCCTGCAAACTATCCTCCTTCATTAGAGACTAAAGTTTCAAATCTGTGACCTTTGTTTTTTAAGGATTATAATAATAAATCAACAACCTGGGTAAACCTTTAAATAAAACACTGGGTGGGTCTTATAGGAAAAGAAATGAATGGGTTTTTCTTTCTCAAGAGCAAGAATTAAGTTTGTCTACCGAGTATATTTAGGTATTGTTCCAATTTTCCCCATCTCTTCATGACCTACAATATGGTTTCATTTGGTATAAAATGGACCTCTGTGCTCTGTGTATACACTCCCCTGGCATTGAATCATGTCTGTGCTTTACTATGAATGTTTTAGCCAAGCCCACATCCAGATCTGTTTCTTTCCAGGGAAAAGACTTACTGTGCAGCCATCCTTCACACTGACACAGCTGGAATAGAAACCTTGAAACACCGAGCGGTGCCATGTTTCATTGTGCTAAGCCTTAAAAATAAAAAATGGCTGAGAAGGACCGAGCAGTGTCCAGTAATTTCACCAAATCAGAAGTAGATAACAGATCAAAACATCACCAGCAGCATAGTGACTTGCAAAAAAAAAAACTTCTTCTTGCTTGAGTTTTTTTTTTTCCTCCTTCCCTGCCGCCAGTCCCTGCCAGCACTTGTTTTTCCTCAATCAGCAAGTGTTTAAGTCTGTGTTTTTCCACAGGAGATATAATTCAAAGTGACAGTACACTGTGTGATAGAAAAAGGCTTTGGAAAGGTGCAATACCCCAGTGTATCTATCTAAATCTCTATAACTATCATAGTTTAGGGAGGAGGGAGGTAAAGGGAGTTAACAGAAGAGGACACAGTAGAGGAGGTGACAGTGATGAGAGTGAACTCTTATGCTGAGGTTATGGGGGGAGTCTGCTTACTGGACATGACAGGAAACATGGGAGCCATGGGGGACACTTCGAAGATATCCACAGCGCCCCTGTAAATCTTCATCGTTCACGGCTCGCTCTGCCTGATATCTCTATTATGCAGTCAGCTGCTGTCGTCGTTTAAGAAGCCAAACCAATTCTTCCAAAGTCCAACCATTCATTAAAAGAAAACATTCAGTGCAACTCATTCTATCTGCAGCTACACCACCCACTTTGAAAGAAATAATCCATTTGGGACTTTTGACCTTTAAAGCACACAAATGACTTCAGTAAAAAAAAAAGGTTTAACCCTGTAATAAATCCGTGAAAATAATCCAGGTTTTTATTAGTCAGAAAACAAGATTTTTGGAAGTAGCCAAACCTTGTAAATTTATATGATTTCACATCTCTGCAGTACCACAGCTCTTCTCGCTTTCTAATTCCTTTCCGTGCAAGAGAGAAGAAATGTGGTTTCATTACTCATTCGGGCCAAAACAGATTGTCCTTGTTTTCTTGATTTTCTCCTCAGAAACAGCCAATGAAAGACTCCCTGGGAGCAGTGTAGCGCCCATGCACACCAGGTTGTAATCAGACACAGGAGTCACAGTGTCCTGAGTCAGCTACTACTACTACTGACAGCTGTGATGACTCAGGCTTTTCAAAGAAATACTTAGATGTCATTTCCAGTAATGATTTATTATATATTGGGCATACTGGATTACTCAGTTTCCCCGCTGAGTTTTTAAAGTTGGAGCAACATTTCATCTTCATCAGATTTACCTGAATTAAGATTACGATGACAGAAACTGTGTTGTAAAAACTGTATTTTATTTAGCACAGATTCAATCTGACCAATTGTGTCACCTAAGGGCAAAAGACCATCTCTAGGGAGAATTTTTAAATACTTATTTTATAACACTAAAATCAAGGGGACTGCTATATTTAACATAGGAAAGTGAAGGGGGTGAAACGGTCTCATTTTGCAAAAGGGACAGAACACACCGTCCAAGGCCAGTTGTGCTGCAGGTCAGACGCCTTCTCTAGTTCACCGACAACTTCCACAGGGATCTGTAGGTCACCCTAGTCTCAGCAAACCAACTCTGCATTCATGCTGCAGTCCACAGTAGGCCCTGGTCTTTGTGATTTTACATTGATGAATACTATTCTGAAAGTGTTCCACAATTTGTAGATGTAGCTTTTTTCTTTTTCTTTTTCTGAACCTCTGCCCATCTTTACTTCTCTCTAAGATGCTTTTTTTTAATATATATACCCAATCTGTTATTGACCTGTTGCCATTTAACCTAATATTAGAGTATGCGAGCACAGGACAACAAACTGGCATAAATATTCCACCATTCAATGCTGTTGAGCACATCACTAGTGGCAAAAGCACAGGTGGTCTAACAAGTATGTTAAACAAAAGTACACATATTCAGCTGATACTTGTATATTGTCATGCCAGCTATGCCTGCTTGTCACATCTTTCTCTCTTTGAGCTCTAAACTCAGTCATTTTGCAAAGGAACATGATGCTGCTGTACATGTGTCTGTCATAATAAGTCCTGCTTGACTTGTAGTCAATTTATTTAAGTGCAAACGGTGTGGATATAAGCCCTGCTGCTTAGCAATATTTTCCCCATTCAACTTAATCTAAACAAAGTGTTGAGTGAGGTTTTCTGTGTCTAGAGTACTTAAGTGGTCCAGTGCTTTAAGCTGAAATGACAGGCAGTTGGCTTGTCTCAGTGATAACTCCGATCCCCGTCTCTTCTTGGCCAAAAACCTCCATACAACTGATCTCCCCCTTCCTATATTTCTTCTTAATTCTCTGTTTTATTCTCCACTTTGGACAGAATCCTCTAAAATGGCATCTTGCATTAAGTGAGGACAGAAAGATGCGACAGATCTTTTCATTCATCCACAGAAAGTTTGCTGAGATTCTCACTAATTTTGTTACGTATACATGTTTCTGTTACAAGCATAGGAAGGATTTTTTGTTTTTGCGGTAATATTTCATGTTTATACATAAATATTTTCTATTGATATATATAGAAATTATTTTGTTTTGGAGAAAATAAAATAAAGTCACAAGTAATCTGTGTTCTGTGCATAGAAACTAAGCAATAGTGTGGCTTCCATCTAGACATGCTGTTTGTTTTTCATTGTACAAACATCACACCCTATACTGGCACTGAGTGGTGGCATTAAACAAAAAAAATGCTGCTGCAGGATATCTGCACATAAATGTCATTAATAGAAGGCGTGTTTTGTAGGAAAACAGGACATTTTGCTCTCACAGATAGACTAACTCAGTTTTAAATGAAAATAATTCAGATCATTACATACAGCCCAAGTGTCAGCAAAGCCACGGCCCTGTTTCTGCTCACAGGGGTCGGTTTGTGAAGGATTAGCAAGTTTAAAAAAAATGTAGAGAACAGTACACCATGCAGTGATTTATTCATTATTTTCTGCCTAATTCACAATACGGCACATTATCATAGTTATTTATTGCACATCTTGAACTATCGGCTCTGGTGAGCTACCTTTTCACTGCTTCTATTTAATTTTAGTCATAAAGTTCCACTCTGATCAGTCTCCTAGAGAGTGTCTGCTGATGGGTGCGTGCCTGCCAAGCTCAAAATTTACATGTTCAGAAGGACAGATGTTGTTTACAAATGCCAAGGAATAAATTTAAAGTAATTAGAGGAGAGCCATAATAGAACAGAAGTTGCCACAAAAGAATTGTGAAGGCCACTTCACTCACTGGAAACTAATTATTTATGGCTTAAGTTTCTGAATAATTTTGTGTCAGATAATAGTCATGGGAAATTAGAAAGAAAAGGGAATTCATTCAAAAGGGGACTTGCAGAGAACTCTGTGACTCTGGCAAAAAAACAAAACAAAACAAAACAGAACAGAACAAAAAAACTTCTGCAATTGTTTACACTGCATATGGCCAAAATGCAAAAGAGTAAATGGATGCACTGAGATCTGCTGTCCCTACTGATTTGCTCTGCTCTAATTGAATCTATTATGAAGATTTATATGCATGAGATTTAGCTCAAGAGTTAGTATCTAGTGTTCCTAAAACAGAAAGCCTAAAAATGAACCTAACTGTTATGGATTTTATTAAAAAAGTCTGAAGAGGATAATGCTTGACATATCGTAGAAAGAAAGGGATCACTGACTTATACCTCCTTACAAAATTTGGGATATCACAGAGCAGAATAAATATCAGGTGATTTGCAAAGCTGCTGGGAACTGAACTGACAACTGTGATGTTTTAAAATGCTGAACACATTCAGTGCAGCAGTATAGATTGAATTTTTCCATCTAAGAAAATGTTTGACCTGCAGTCTATCAATCTATCAATCATAAATCAGCATAATAGCTTGTAATATGAAACATATTTTTGCTTCAACCACAATCACAGTCTTTCCCTTTTAAGGGTCTGCGCAGGCCCTTTTTTATTTGCGATACCAGAGAGAAGTGGTTTTGTTGTCCTCTTGCTTTCCCTCACTGCCTATGGTGTTGGTTTAACCTTCCTGATTGAGGGCCAAGAGTATTTTCTTAAGTTCTGTATCTCTGTCAGACCTTTGGCTCACATCTCGCACACAAAAAAGAAGGCAGAAAACAAATGAGGCTGTGAGAGAGAACAAGAAAGGAAGAAGGTAGTTTGGCAGTGGAATAGATAGAGGAGGAGTAGTAGATGGAGCCTGCCACATGACTATAGACTGAATACAAGAAAAATTTATATAATTTTATATTATTATATATCTTGCACAGTATCTTAGCTGTTCCTAGGACTGCACTCTTCTGGACAATGATCTCCTATTTGCCACTCGCCTATTTGGGTTTCACTGCCCTGACACTTTCACCTTCCACATCCTTTCTCAGCCCTTGGTATTTGTCAAGCTTCTCATTGTATTCCTTCTTCTGCTCCTTGTGGCTGTTAATCTTATATCCAAGCATCTCAAGGATCACTGTTGCCACAGTATAGGGTTGTTTCTGGGGCTTGGTACCCAATCTGAGAGCGTGGGGATGATTATATCTCTCCCCTGACCCTTTATGACTGGCTCCCCTTTGTTGTAGCATTTGTGTTGCAATTCGTCAATCTCTAGTTGTGAGAGCAGTTGCTTCTTGTTGATGTTGGAACACTGAGCTACTAGTTTCTAGAGGTTGGGTTTCGAAGAATCCAAAGGTCCCACATCCTCTTTATCTCTTTCACTGGGATTACATGTGTAGTAGCATTCCAGCAGTTCACTATTCTCATCTCTTGTCCGCTTGTGCCATACTGGTTCCTCAACACCTGACACAGACCTTGTTAATCCAGGCAACATCCGAGCTGGTATGGCTTCTGTTATAGCTCTCCCGCTCATCTTAGGTAGGCATGGGTAGCATGGGGGGGTTTAGCCTGGGGCCCTTATCGTATGCATGCCCTGGCCGGGATTTGAACCCCGACCTATTGTTTCAAAGACAGTAGTGTTGCCACTACGTGTGTATGTATATATGTGTGTAAACTCTACCAAAACGTGGACACAGAATAAGCTGCTGCTGGTATTATGAAAGCCATAATGGGCTGACAGGCCTGTTAGCAGAAGAGCTAATACTAGTACCAGCTCTCCTGCTACAGTTAGGTGCTTTGGAAGTATGCGGTCAGGGAGAGAGTGAAGAGACAAGGTAGAGCGAGGTACGGAGCCCATTAAGACTTTTGCAAGGGAATAATCCAGGCAATCACTCAGCAAACCTCCCTCCCTTTTCCTCTGTGCTTTCCAACTGGAACCCATCCACATTACCTTTGAACCCAGTCTTGGTAACTGTGGCCGTTAATTCATGCAAATAAAGAATTACTATCCAAAAATGCACTCCACCCTATAATGTCTTGGCCAGTGACACAAAACCCTACACATGTTTGAGTGTCCCATTCTTGCTCAGAGCATGAGATCATAAATAAATGTTCTTTATTCTTCATAATCATTAAAGCAGACTGCTGGCTCCAGTAAAGTGTCAAAGGATGAGTATATTTGAGGTTTTGCTGTGTGAGTGCCTTATTCAACTAACATCACACCGGAGGTGGGAAAACCCCAGCAAAACTGGTAAACTTTAAGTCATAATAGTATAGGTCAAGAAGATTAATACAAGCATGGTTATTATAGTCAGTCAAACAGTGTATTCAAAACCCAGGACCTTCTTGCTGTGAAGCAACAGCGCTCTGTTGAAGCTGTAGAAGTACAGATTGTGTTAAAAAATACTCTGGTAAAAGTTGAAGTACTGATTCAACTTCTTTACTGGAGTAAAAGTGAAAAAGTACTCTGAAATGTACTCAAAGTAAGAAAGTAAAAGTAGCTCACTGATGGACATTTCTACCAGCTAGTTTTGTGTAAAGCTAACTGAACCTGCTATATTAATATAATAAAATGGTATAAACTGATAACACAAAAATTATTCCAACCTGAATTCTATTGAATATACTCAGGTTGAATCTGTTACCTACCTTGCAGAGGGCGACTCTGCCTTCACACGTAAACATAAATATTAGTCGGGGGGATTCAGCAGGTGGGGGAACTCTGAGATCAGTTGAAGTGGCTCAGTGTGGAGTCACAGTAATTTCTATTGAGAGCTCCAGTAGATGTTCTTTGGGTACAGGCTGTGATCAGTTGACCTGTTGCTGCTGCTCTGAGGTTTACTGCTCTTCGTGGATGAAGTGAAATCAACAAGATGTAACCCAGTTTTTCACAAGATATCTTGGCTATTTCCATCCCCTACACTGACAGGATACTTTTGTATAAAGGTTGAATTCAGTGAAGGAATCTAAGCACTGTCAGCTTAAATTCAAACTCATCTCTGCTACCTTTGATGTAACCAAACTCTCACCATAAACACGGATACTGTGCACCAGTCCAACACAGGGCTTTACTGTAAATACAGTACAGCAAACTAACATACTGCACTAAACTGCAGTATTTTCATGCAACCTTTGAATAACACAAAGTTGGTATACCTCGGTTTATTCACAGGACGTTTCACAATATGACAAAAACATAACTTCACATCCTGTACCGAGCAATAGATGATTTTTTTTAAAATGAGGACATTACATTTAGGTTTTAAATTAATAGTTTATCTTATGTTGACCTGTATAGGGTGTACCCCACCTCTCGCCCTATGACAGCTGGGATAGGCTCCAAAAAAAAAAATACTCAAGTAAAGTACAAATACCTGAAAATTCTACTTAAGTACAGTAACAAAGTATTTGTACTTGCTACTTCCCATCTCTGGAACCATCCACGTCTGTTTACTCTGAAGGAGGCTGAGAAAACTTTGTGAAAGGAGTCCGATGCGAGTCGATGAGTCAGTGAACCTCACTTCTGGCCTATGACAGTGAAACTGAGGTGAGTTAAGAATATCCTGAACTTCTCTTTCAGTAAGTCTAAAATTAGCTGGCCTAATGTTAGCTGATAACCAGCTACTGTTGTTTAGCTGGCTTATTGTCAATTGTCTGGGCCGCATGTTGCAACATGGGGCAACATTGGTTAGTATTTTTGTATGTATTTTTAATGAATTAATTTTAAGTTTATGAGAATGAGTCAGTTTGTTGGAAAACTTAATTGCGCAGTAATCTGTGTGTATTTATGAGTACAATATTCTTTTTTTTCTATTAAATAACCTCAAAAAATGACTGACTGTACCTCTAATAATACAGTCTTCCTCTTTTAAAGGGAATCTTGATGTCTGAAAGCTTTGGTACTAAAAAACATCTTTGCTCAAGTAAAGAAGGGTCTTGATTGCTACAGTTATGATGGCTCATGCTGTCATATGACGGACATGGTCAATGTGATGACTTCATGATTGCACATTTAGTGCATTTTAGTGTCTCACAGAAAAAAAAAGACATGCAAATGCTTTCATCGCAAGTGTAGTGGGATTAAAATTGGTGGTAAATGCATTCTATCTCAGTAGAAAGAAAAAATGCTGCAAAGTGGTTTTGTTTTTAATTTGAGAATGATAATCTTGGCTTAAATGACTATCCTCCCGTAACTGAGATCTATTTTTGCCATGGTTCTTGGTTAAAAAATGTGTGAAAGTGCAAAAGTGTTTCCGGATCCTGTGAACACAACAAACGATTTTTGTATGCTTGCACATTATACAAGAAAATACCATAATGTTAGGTTATACAGCATCGCCACATAAATTTAACCGACATTTGTAAAGATTTCCTGGAACAGTTTGGCAAAGTTCATATATCACGTCTTGCTCAAAGTGGTTTTAGTCTTTTGAAAGCCAACAGATTGAATTACTGACCATAAAGGAAATGTTTGGACCCTCACCAGAATGTTTGACACCTGCACACTTTCACAAGGAAACATTCAGTTGAGGAGTTGGGGTGAAATTAGCTTTTTTTTTTTTTTTTTTTCCCAGAACCACATTGCATTTTTCATACTTTAATACTTTGCAGACTGATTGCTCTACACTGCAATCTAGAGAAGAGTTTATTTTTTCAGCATTTAAAATTGATTATCGCTGCCATTTTAACAATGTACAAACAGCGTGCATTAAACACTCACTCAAAAATGTATTTAGAAAGGCTAAAACTGAACCCAACTCTCTGTGGAATCATTCCCCTCAATTTCTCGCTAATTAACAGAGTAGCAGAGTTCAATCACTGGCTTGTTATTTTGGCTCTGGAGCACAAACTTTAATTCAATTTTTTATGACCAAACAGGTATTGTGAGTTTCCTTTTTTTTTTCCCCTCAACACTCTCCCTCGTCATGTCCACAGTGCCCTCTCCTCCCCTCTACTTCACCCTCCTTTTTCCTGCAGTGTGAAGTGTGAGTGACACTAGTGAGGGAGTCTTGTAACACAAGGTCAGCACAAATGAGAACCAGGCTCATACTGACTCAGCTGGCTCATTTCTTCTGTCATTTTTCCTTTGCTTGACACCACAGGAAAAAAAAGTGGAAACTCACTATAAATAGCAATTCGGAGGCCAAGAGCCAAATAGCCTCAGTGACTGTTTTTCCTCCATGAATCCCATTAGCCATGAAAGTGGCACGACATAAATAGGAGGCAGAAATGAACTCTGCATAGGCAACAGAAATGAGTTAAATGTTGGTCATCTTGCAGCTCACGTTTTGCACTTAAAGTTTAGAGAATTCTGCAACTCTTTGTGGCTAATGAAAACCAGGTGAATCACATCAACTGCTCATAAAGAGGGCTGTTTTTCAAAAGCTGGTATTTGGAAGCTGATCACATGACAGTGTGCAAAGAGATGAGGAACTGGAAGATGAACATCACAACCTCTCAACACACGTGTGTGCAGAATACATATACACACAGCTCCCTCACAGCAACAAGTGATGAACAGCATGAAACTGGATCTTGGAACCAAAGAAGCTCCTGTGAGTCTGCAAGTCACGAAATGCAGGGATGTATGTGTCCGTGGTAATTTCTTCGGGTCTGCCTGACCTTGGAGTAAAAGCTGATTTAGCCAACTTCCACAAGTCCACTTTGTAGTTCTGGGACTCTGTTCAAAGAGATTTCTGGTTAGATTGGACAGAATCAATTGAGTTATTCTTATAAAACCTTACATAGGATGATCAAATTGTTGACTCCAGTGATGGAAAATGATGAGCTAACAGTATACTGACGGCAGCTCTTTCAGTTCTACAAAGTTTTACAAAGATTTTTTTAAAGAAAGGCCATTCCAGTGAGGAGGAGGAGAAGCTGGAATATGGTGACTTTAAGTTCCCATGACACTCTTCTTAAATAAATATCGGAGGTGTGAAGTTTGCTTCTTTCAAACTCCACAATTACATTTTATATTCTGTAAATTTGCAGCGCTAAATTGTCTGAGCAGAAATAATAAAATATTTGGCATTAAAAAGAATCACAGCATTACTCTTTGAGACCCGTGGAAGAAATCACACCTATACAAATGTTTTCACATTCTGTCTCTTCTCACTTGACTGTGAAAAATTGGTGCTGTGCCCCTTAAAATATTTGATCACCAAATATTTCGGTTGACTAATATAATAGGAAAATACAGTAGTTGATTTGCCCATAGGTTTTCATACCTTGCACCCATTTCAGAGCACAGGGCAAAATCAATAACTTCTTTTAAAGTCCTTTAGGCTTTTTTTGTGTGTGTGTGTGTTTGTTTTTTACATTGATATAAAATACACTATATTGCTACACTTGAGAAACAGATAGCTTGTTTTGGTCTTAATTTTTGTGAATAAGGCCGTTTAGGATTTTAAATCTTTCTTTGGTGAATCACAGTTACTGTAAATCCCTGCAGGAACTCGAGCTTCGTTAAAAGTTGCAATAAACATTGTTACTTTCAGAGCTCCTATTTCCGTCCTTCCCTTTTGCTCTCTTTCTCTCTGCACTGACTTACATTCAAGAGTACTGCACCAACTGATTGAGTGCATTTATATACTGTATGCAGTCCTTCATGCTTAACAGCAGCATGCATATCTTACTTTGAGGTAGGTGTACATTTAGGTACATGTACTGATTCATCATTTAATGAAAGTGAACTGATCAAAGTTAAAACAAAAGAGCACCTGGATTTTAACTACAGCGTGGGCCAACTCTGATATGATGTTTACAGGCTTGATTCCCAGAGAGCGCAGCTGCGTATTACCCAGACCCACTGGAAGGAAAACAAAGTCTTTAACAGAGTGTGCTTTCTTGGAATGTAATGACTGGAGAGAATAAGATTTATCAAAGTGCCTGTTTGCCAAAGCTTCCAAACACTTGGGATGGCTTTTCTGGCAATTACAATTCTTTTTCAAAAGCGGTCCAAATTTTACTAAAACTTTTAAGCTTAAACCATTTAGTTAGTCTCATCTTTCACATGTTGAATCTTAGAAGCAATACGTAACTGAACGAAGCAAGCTACATAACA
>JAMQGT020015422.1:0-13154 GCA_024447675.2 Pterophyllum scalare | reverse complement strand
TTTGTCATGTACTTCGTTCAGTTACGTATTGCTTGAAAAGATGACCTGCACCAATCAGTTAAACTACAGTAATGTCTTAGAGACATAAAGGACTGGATGACCTCCAGTTTCCTACATCTAAATTCAGACAAAATGATATTGTCTTGTATGCTGTATGTATACTTGTATCTTACAATCTTAGAAACATGGTTTCTAACCAGATACTTACTCCGGATGGTATTACCTTAGCCAACAGTATCACTGTGAGGAAACTTTTTTGACCTGGATATTAATGTACATATTAAACAAATATGTAGGACTGCTTACTTGCATTTGCGCAATATTTCTAAAATTAGAAACATCCTGGACAGGTCACCAATCTGTCACATGGCTAACTGAGAGACAGACAGACAGACATTCGTACTCAATTTCAAACCTATGGGCAATTTATAATCACCAATCAACCTAACCCCTCTAATTGCAATTGGAAGCTAGAGTAGACAGACAGACCCCACGCAAACACGGGGAGAACATGCAAACTCCAAACAGTCACGATCAGATGGTGGATTCAAACCCAGGACTTTCTTGCTGGAAGGCAATAGTGCTAACCACCATATTATCCCTATTTAAACCAAAATCAAATTTAAATCCTTCTCCTCACATACAGTACCAGTCAACAGTTTGGACACAGTGTGTCCGAACTGTTGACTGGTACGGTACAAACTCTTGAATAAACAGGCTCCATCTTATCTTAAAGACCTCACAGTACCATATCTGCCTGACAGAACACTTCACTCTCAGACTGATGGTTTACTTGTGGTTCCTAGGGTATTTAAAACTAGAATGGGAGGCAGAGTCTTCAGCTTTCAGGCTCCTCTTCTGTGGAACCAGCTCCCAGTTTAGATTTAGGAGGGAGACACCCTCTCTACTTTCAACATTAAGTTTAATACATTCCTTTTTGATCAAGCTTATAGTTACGGAGCGATCAGGTGACACTGAATTCTGCTTTAGTTATGTTGCAATAGGACAAGGCTGCTGGGGGCTTCCCATGATGTGTATCTTCTTCATTCACCTCTTTTCAATCTGTATAAGGTTACACACCACTCTACACTTAATCATTAGTAATTACTAAACTCTGGTTTTCTTCCACAGTGTTATTAGGTTTTGAGGCCATTTATTTTTTCACATGTAGGGCCAGGGAGGTTTGGATAACTTTTTTCCTTTAATAAATGAAATCATCATTTAAATACTGCTTTTTGTATTTACTTGGGTTAACTTTGTCTAATGTTAAAATTTGTTTGATGATCTGAAGCATGTGTGACAAATATTTAAAAAAAAAATAGGCGAGAGAGTACCAGTGTCTGTTCTATATTTGCATAAATGTGTATAGAGGAGGATTGAGATGGTGTCTTGAATCCAGGGCAGGGTTTATGCATGGGCTAA
The DNA here is from genome assembly GCA_024447675.2 of Pterophyllum scalare. Lineage (NCBI taxonomy): Eukaryota > Metazoa > Chordata > Actinopteri > Cichliformes > Cichlidae > Pterophyllum > Pterophyllum scalare. The sequence goes on along the minus strand of JAMQGT020015422.1, from coordinate 11,732 downwards.
AGGGGTTTGTTGGTTGGTGATTGTTATGTGAGGTGCTGTTGACAGCAAGTAATCATCTCAGGCTCAGCAAAAGAGCAAGAGGTTTATTTTATTCCCTCAACTCCCTCTCTGAGCATGCTGGAAAGTGCTTAGATCACATATAAAGCTGTTTTATGCTAATGCATGTGTACACATTTTGGTAGCATTGTTGAACCAGCATACACAAACTGCATCACAGCCTCGCCTCTCCACCTGCCTGCCACTTCTTGCTTCTTCTTTTTACTTCTTGAATCAAGAGGAGGTACTTAGCTTATCTCTTCCTACTTAAAATGAATTTTTAATTTTTTTTTTTTAACAGGCTGTTTCCTAACATGACTCTTTCAGTTTCAGCAAACATTCAAACATGGCAGCATGTTTCAAACATTGCATTTCCATTAAACTATGCATTTTTGTCACTTATATGGGTCTGGGCCACATCAACTGCAGTCTAAGCCTTCAGCTTTGAGGCCCCTCTTCTGTGGAACCAGCTCCCAGTTTGGATTTGAGAGACAGATACCCTCTCTACTTTTAAGATTAAACTTAAAACTTTCCTTTTTGATCAAGCTTATAGTTAGAACTGGATCAGGTGACCCTGAACCATCCCTTAGTTGTGCTGCAATAGGCCTAACCCTTACCTTCTCCGTAATCATAAATAAAATAAAATAAAATAAAATAAAATAAAATAAAATAAAATAAAATAAAATAAAATAAAATAAAATAAAATGAAATAAAATTGGGTATGGGTTAGGGTAGGAATGCAGACCAGTACACTGACAACTTTGCCTTCATGTTCAGATCTCTCTTCACCTCAACAGAATGGATACTGTCAGTTTCCCACCCCACTTTGGAAGATGCGTAAATTTCAGCACTCGGAGCAGGTACTTAATCCTTTTCTGATTTAGTAATGGCATGGTAAGTCTCATCAATTCAGTCACTTCACACTTGACTACAAACCACCCCAAGGCCTTCTGGAGGTCACTGCTTGATGTACAAGACCACTTCATCAATTAAATTAGTAACAGATGCACTAGAGGGGCAACAATGAGACAACCCGCAAAACAGGAATGGTTTTACAGGTGGAGGCCACTAACATTTTTCCCTCCTCATCATTTATGATGCTTTTTTTGTTTTTTTTTTCACTAGTTTTGCATTTGGCTAGCGCTTGACGTCCTCTAGTGGGCGCACTGTGCTCACTGTCCGGCACCGTGGAGCCCGAATGGCATTTGCCACAGAATACCAGAATTGGCAGGTCCACCCCTGGCGTATTGCGCTTTTCACAGATGAGAACAGGTTGACCCTGAGCAGATGTGAAAGGGTCTGGAGAAGTTATGGAGATTGTTATGCTGCCTGTAACATCATTCAGCATGACCAGTTTGATGGTGGGTCCATGATGGTCTGGGGAGACATATCGATGGAGGGATGCACAGACCTCTGCAGGCTAGGCAACTGATACCACTGACTGGCTCCCATGCTCGCCTCACTTAAATCCAACAGAGCACCTCTGGAACATTATGTTTCGGTCCATCCCATGCCATCAGGTTGTACCTCAGACTGTCCAGGGGCTCGGTGATGCCCTGTCTAAATCTCGAAGATCTCCCAGGACATCATCCATTGTCTCATTAGGAGCATGCCCCAACATTGCAAGCACATGGCAGTCATACAAACTACTGAGTACTATTTTGAGTTACTCATTTTTTCACTTTTATTTTCGGGGTGTCTTTGAATTCAGCCCTCTGCAGGTTGATAATTTTCACTTCCATCAAACAATGTAGCATCCTTTTGTCCCTAACACATTACTCAGTCCATATTAGTATAGCTATCCAGTGTGATTTTCCCCCATTGAGATGTGATGTATTTTCAAAGTTTTCATTTAATTTTTTGAGCAGTGTATTTAGTGCTTAGTTAAATTTTTGGGGTATATAGGAGCCAGAAGTCCTGTGAGAAAACATTACATGAGTGTCTATGCATGAATACATAAATTACATTTTATCACTCTTTTACAGTGTGCTTACATGGCAGTAGATATAAAAAAGCCACAAATCAGCTACAACAGATTAAAAACACATCTATTGAGAAATATGAGATTTTGTTAAATTATATTAGTTAAGGGTTCGCTCATTTTGATTCTAGATCTAAACAGCAAGAATATTTTAAAGCTTCATATATCACATGATGAAGAATAAACCAACTACATGACAAATGAGCAACCTAATTTACCTAATTCAGTGAGGAAGCTCATAAGATGCAGTTATAAGCTCCAGAAAAGGGTTGCTGTTTTGTTCCAACAGCCATAAATGCCCAGCCTTTTTCACATTCTAAGACACACTTTATCTTCTCCAAAAAAGTCTACTACCACAACAGAGTGCATGGCAGTGTGTTAATAGGAAGCCAGTAACTACCCCTCAAAGTGTGTTAAAACATGGAGTAACAAACAGAACTAAAATGTAAGTTAAATGAAGCGGGACCATAGTCTGAATTCTTCAGTGGTGGCTTTTTTTTTTTTATGTTAACTGAATCATGATCTGCGTGTTGCTTCACTTGGAGGCAGTTAAAGTGACCAGGCGTCTGGCGGTCGGGAGGCAGTGTTTAACACCATGTGAGGGGAACATCAAGGCCCTCAGCACTCCGTCTGTTGACCACTTGGCCATGAATCTTTTTTTTTTTCAAATCTGTCTCTCTCACACCTCCTAGCAATGTGATACTACTATTTTTTATGGATTAAAATTTATCTTTATTTTTTCTTGGTTCCATCAAAAAGGATTTTGCTTAAAGAGATTTGATTTATGACAAATAAGGATGCTTGTATTATTTCTTATTAAGGATATTTATGAATAATATCACCATACTGAATGCAAATCCTTGGAATCTTCCGTTAACTTTACCCCAAGACAACGTTTAAATAAAGCTTTCAGCCAGCACTAGCCATCGCTTTAATTGGATCAAACCACTCACTTTGTGCTTGTGATACTCCTGGTGCTCGTGCCTGCGAAGACCACAGTGCAAACACGCGTGCTAGAGCACGCTAAAATAATACACACGCACAAAATGAGGAAATGATGTAATTAGGACTAAACATCTCCACAGTTCACATAAACAAAGCAGCTAGAGAAGTTTTCCTTTCTTGTTGTTACAGTTTGGCAAATCAACAAGTAGAACTCCTCATTTCCAGTGTTTATTTGAAGAGGCGCTGTAAATGGTGGGCAGATGGCAAACTCACCACAGATGCAATTAGAAGATATTTAGAAGCTGCCTAGTCAAACTACCACGTGGTTCCACACATTTGTTTACAGAGGAGTGGGCTCTTGTAGCTCACCATTTTCCATGATGCATGGCAGTTCACACATCACTGCCTGCAGTAGCACTATGATACCGTTTCACAACAACACTGGCATTAATCTGGCTCAAAGAGAGTACTTCTTCTTGCACCAGTTGGGGTGGCATGGTGATGTAGCAGCAAAAGTTCCTGGTTTGAATCCATGTATGTTCTCCCTGTGTCTATGCGGGTTTCCACCAGATGCTCCACAAAAAAAAAAAAAAACACTAGTCCTTTGTGCCCCAATTCTAGCACTCCTTCATCCAGCTAAGTGAGTGTTCACAGGGACACTCATTACTTTGCAGCCTTCACCTTCATCGCCCTTCCTTTCAATTGAATCCTTAGTTCAAGGACAGGATATATGTTCAAAGACATTTCACCAAAGTTGAAATAGTTTGTTGTTCTCTTATTATTTAGTTTGAGCAATGGATGTCACTGCTCATTATTTGTTACAGTATGTGATGTTCATAAAAAAAAAAGTTAAATTAAAAGAATTAAAATAATAATGGCATAAACAAAGGCACACTGGCAAGTAGTCAAACGAAAAGGCTCTTTAATTAGTATTTAAAAAGTACATCACAGAGAGGCATGGGTGAATTCTCAGAAACAAAAGGAGAGAAGTAAAAACATCATCACATGAGGAACTAACTTTCAAAAAAACAGTAATAAAAACAAAAAGAACAGGTAGGACCTGAAAGAGGGACGAAGAATTATCAGTAAGATGCAGGCTGGGGGAATACAAAAGGTACTAAGGAAAGGAACCAAACTTCAGAAGCACAAATCAAACCAAGAATTATGGAAACCATAGATAAATATGAAGCCCATGACATTAGCAGTCCTGGCCTTAAACTAGTTGACTTTATATGCCAACTCACATCCCAGTACCTGAAATTTGACCAAAGATCTGAGCTGTGCCAGGGCCAAACTGTCATGATCTGTATGATCACATTACCGTGATTCTCTGTGTCAGTTTGTGTGTTTGATACTTTTGTAAATCAAAGCAAACATACATCTCAGCACAACTTTGGGATTTATTTTGTGTTGATTCCTAAGTAGGGTTGGGATTGTCCCCAGGGCTGACTTAGACCTCTGAGGGTTATTATTGGTATTTGTTGTTAAAAAACACCTGTCTGTGTCGCGAGCTGGCAGTTCCAACAGTGGCTACTGTGCTCACCAGCTTTCCTGCACAGTTCTGAGGAAGAGACAGACTTCTACTTTTGGAGTGGCATTTGAACTGATTTCAAAGAGACGTAGAGCATTTATTGGCGGAATGAAGTGACATCATTTTGTGCACTTCATTTAGGACACAAGTTGAAACAGCTACTCTTAGAATTTAGAAGGCAACTAAAAAGGTTCATGAAATCTTCTCTTACCAATTAGATTTGGACCTTTTTATTGGGGAAAATTCACAATTTGGACGACAAAGTTTAAAAAAAGATACAAGTAAATTTTGGCCGATTGTAGTGTGGGTGCCTCCTTGTGCCCTTGTGTACCCCCCCCCCAAAAAAAATAAAAAAATAAAAAATCATTTTGTGGAAATATGAAAGCAGTGATGTGAAAGTAGAACAGTCTTGAGTTTTGAGGAAAACGTTTTTGCATTATTGATCATTGCCATGGTTTTATTGTGACTTTTATTGTATGTTTGACAGGAAATCTTTTGAAATAACATGCTCATATAATGTGGATCATTTTTTCTTGTCTCTTCAACTATGATGTTATCACTGCACAGACTGGCTGTTTGCCGTTATCTGCTCTCTCTGCCAACTAAGGTTCTTGATGAGTAGATGATTAGATAATAAAATAATCAGTACTCATATTGCCATATTGTGTCAGCTTAATAATAGCGGGAAATGTATGTTACCAAAAAAGTAAATCCCCAGATGTGATATAAAGCCTTGTTAAATTTAGCAAAGATCCTTTTATATGATTTCAGAAGTACCTCTGATCACTATCTAATTCCCCTACATTGGGATTCTGGAACTGGATGAAGTGTCCATTAGGTTTTAGGTCTCTTGTGTTGTGGTCTCAGAAGTCCATGCAGCACATTCTGCTGGGCTTCATGCATCATTGTGAGAGGTTGGCCATTGGGTGATGAAGTATCCAGTCACCCTTTCCTGGGGCTCTCACTGAGCCCATGAGGTATTGTCCAACAAGCAGTGGGGTGGCGGAGAGAAGCTCTCCTGCTTAAGGCGTGTGCTAAAATACACAGACATCTCCCTCATCAAAGCCATTGATGGAGGACAGCAATCAAAGCAAAAATCAAAGTGTCTGCTCAACCTGCAGCTAAGATTACACAAATCAAACAAATGTGAAGATCCCAGACAAACTAAGCTAGCAGTTTGTCTCTTGTTTTAGTTTATTCTTAATCCAGCTGTACCGTTGCTGTACATAAACCAGTGGCAGTGGATGCAAACTAATGGAAGCTATTTTTGTTCGTGTTCAAGATTCTTGAACAGATGAAGGACTTTTATTGGCTTTCTACCTGCAAAGGTTTTCAGTGCACGTGCCGTAATGAGCACTGCTGTTGTCAACTTTCGGGAAAAAGACTTTCACTTTACCAGAGCTGACTTTTTTGTTTTAAGAAAATAGAGAATAGTTCTTAAACAGCGCTTTTCTACTGTACTTGAGCACTCATAGCCCTTAATACAGCATGCTTCATTCACAGCCATTCATGCAAGCAAGGACACTTTGGCATGCAGACTGGAGCATCCAGGGATTGAACCAACAACCTTCCAATTGATAGGTGACCTGCTCACCTTCTGAGATACAGCCACACACACACAAAGCCACATGTAGGGGGCGTTCATTGTGGAACAAATGTTCTGACTGGAGGACATGTTGGCTAAATCTTGTAATGCTTAGTATGCATGCTCCTCTAATACATTTAACATTCAAATACATACAGTTTTAGTCGTAAATGCAACTAAAACACTAAACTGTTGCACTGCACGCCAGGCTCATCATCACAGATGAATAATACTTGCAAGCACTGCTTAAACAGGCCAGTGTTTGCACAGTCCAGTTGCCCACCACACTTATATAGTGATGACTGGTTATGTGGAACCCTCAACAGCCAAAAAAAATCAATATCAAAAACCAATTATCATTTTAGCACATTTGGTGTGTCATAGTATCAAAAGACAAATTCTGTTGCATGTTATATGATAAGGATAAAGAAATCATTCAGGGATATGAAATTGTTATTGACTTTTCTCTTTCCACTATTGCGGGGTCAAAATATCATTTAAAGATAACTTATGAGCGTGTGGCTTTTACCATCCATGCTTCTGAGGTGACAAATCCAACTTTTTTCCTATTAGTACATTTAGGACTTAACCCACTACACATGTTCTTAATCAGGCCTGGTAATCCAGATCTCAGTGTTTTTTTTCTAATAAATTAAGTCATGCTACATGTCATATAAAATATGAGCTGTCTCTGTCACCAAGTGAATAAACTTGAATAAGAGCAAAAAAAAAATGCTCAAGTCTAATTTTCTCTGGCTGAATCTCAACATCCTGAAGGGTGTTCCAGATGGTGTTGGAAAATCCTCCAAAGATGCTTGTTTAAAGCGTAATCAAGCCTTTCAGAGGTGTTACGGACATAAGCGCCTTTAGAGACCACCAACAAAGCTTTGTTATTTTAGTCATCTCATATGTCACATGCCCCAGCCAGTCTCTGTGCAATTGGACGCCTTTACAGGACAAAGGAAAATTGAAAGGTTGAAACAGAGACCAGTCAAATTCGAACAATAAATTCTGTTCCATTTGCCTGCAGCATTCTCTCCTGTATTCCAGATATTTCCTCAATCTTTGGTAGTGCTGGGACATGGTGGACAGGGTTTTGTTTTTTTTTGTTTTTTTCGGGGGTGGGGTGGGTGGGTGTGGGTCAGGTGGGGTGGGCTGAGGGCGGGTGACATTTTGTCATCTACTTAATGCTGAGGTCCCCTTGGGGGCTAATGAGTGCCATCATTTTTAGTGATCAATAAATCATGCCTTATTGATTTCTCGCTTCTCCCCCCTAAGTTGGCTTCTGTTCAGGTGGGGAGAGGAGGGGAGTGGATGGTGGCATGGAGGGAGAAACAGGTGGAAAGAGGGAGCGAGGAAGGTTTCTAGACGGGACAAATAGATGAATAAAGAAGAAAAAGAGAGGAAGGACAACACATACCTCAGTTCAGGTCTTTTAAACACTCTGCTGCATTTTTTTCAAACTAAGCACCAGTTAATTTGTATTCCATTACATTCCTAAAATTCAGCATAGTATTTTGAATGGTTTTGTCTAAAGCACAGAATCACTAGAGGCACAAAATTATAATTAATTAAAGCGTCTCACTGCTACATTGCCCAAGCCCAGAGAAATGGTCCTAGGTTTTGCACTGATGTGGATCAACATGCAGAGAAAGCAATGTTAGATAGGATTCCAGTCAACAGATTATAGCGATAATGTCATTCCACAAGAGCAGGTGTTCATTCCTCATGAGTAAATTCAACAACTTGCGTGCATAGAACTCACAACAAAGAAACATCGCGCAAACGAGTGTCTGCTGTGCACCCGTGTCGCTGCAGGGTCACACTCTCGTGAGTAAAACTTTACGCACGGAGCTGAACTATACGCCTTTGGAGAAAGTGAGTTCTGACAGTTTGGGCGGAGCCTATGGAGCCTAACGTGATTGGTCACTTTGCGTTAGATCGAGTTACACCGTGGCAGCAACATAAGAGCTGTTTTAAACCGGATTTGCTCACAATCTGGAGGATAAAGTTTCCAGAATGAACTATCAGTAGTTACTGTTTTCTGTCAAGTGACTTGTTGCATAATACAGTGATCTCTCACCTGTTGTGGGGGTTACGTTCCAGAGACCCCCGTGATAGTTGAAAATCCACTAAGTAGCAGTGTTATATTTATTTTATTATTTATATATTTTAAGGCTTTATAAACCCTTCCTACAGTCCAACCTTCCCCACTCTCTTATTAACCTTTACCACACTCTTAGGACCTCATATGCCCTTAAACATGAAAATTTTACAAAAACACAACGCGCTACACTACGTGCAACAATCAGACATCGATGTGAAGTGGACAAGGAGAGATGCTGAACATATGGGCACAGTGCAGGAGAGGAAACAGATGGATGCTATGGTCACTGAGCCAATCAGCGCCCAGGATACAGAACATGTGTCCCAGTGTTAATGTGCTGGAAAATCTTGAAATTGGGCTTTTAAACTGATTAAAAAGTGCTTGAATATGACCCTGGAAAAGGTCTAAGAACCCTGCTTAAAGTTGGTAAAATATCACTGCTAGATTTCAGGTGTCATTTTCCTAGGCCTTTTGCCCTTTTAAAGGGGAAAAAAATAATAAAAAATATTATTAACCTTTGATGGCAAAGGAGCACACTGACCCTGGCTTTTGTCAGTGATCCTGAAATTACTGAAAAGTGGACTGATTTTTGTGCAGGATCAAAAGGGAAGGGTGGTGTGGTGATTTTTATTCGAGAACTGATTCCAATGTGTCTCAAAAATTCACTGGCAGAACACACTGGGTACAATGGTTGTAGTTCTAACACCTCCCCCCCCCCCAAAAAAAAAAATCTGTTGAACTGGTTGGTTTCCTCTTTGACAATAATTCCATAATCTTGTAATCACAGTCATTTTTTCTCACTAAGAATTGACTTAATGGGGGTGTTTTTACTTCTGACCCAGATCTGACATGTAAATAAGGTGTAAAAGAACATGAAGGTACATCATACTCATTGACCTTAGTGTTGCAGTTTCTTATTAAAAAAGTAACTTGTTCTCCTTTTCTTCAGTTTCTGTCATATATACACATGCAGTTGTGGATGCTCAAGCTTCATACTGTCCAAGAGCTTAGTTTCACACAGGTTTTCCACTCTGCTCTGTATCATGTCAGTGAGAGCAAATATCCCTAATATGGTCATCTCAGGCACAGAGGCCACAGCTGTAACCACTGATGCTTACATTCACACCTACAGCCGATTTGGAATCACCAATGACCTAACATGCACGCTTTTGGATTGTGGGAGAAAACCAGATTGCACAGAGAAATAGTGGCTGTGTTTGTGCTCAGCAAGGCTAAACATGTCCAATGTCCTGCTCATGTATCATTTCACTTCAGTCTCTACCTCCCTCCAACTCTTTTTGCATGTTCAAAAATGAATATGTAATTACTGTATGGTCTTTACCTTACAATATAATGCAGGGTCAGCTAATAGCCAATGGCTCTGGGTTATCTAAGAGTTTGGAATTTCTTTAGTTTATTCCTCAGGTTGAACTTTCCTCTGATTTGTAATCAGTTGTAGTCAGTTGGTTATAGTCAGTCAGCGAGCTTTAGTCAGATAAGCCAGCATCAAGTCAGATTAAGTTTGGTCATGTGCTTTCGCACAGGTTAACTCAGGTGAATGATGAAAGAAAATGGAATAGTCTTCTCCTCTGGTACAATTAAAACTCAGAGCAGCTCCTTAGGGTAAGGAGGTGATCAGGTTCAGGGTGGCTTGCTATCTCCTTCAATCAAAAAAGAAATACTAGTATTCACTGGCCATCATGAATATAAAATCCAAACTCCAAATTCAGTATTCATTTAGTTAATGTAAGTAGGTATATTTATATCAACTGTGACTTCTTTTTAGCTTATATATAATCTTCAATTATGATAATGAAACACCAATCCTTTATTTTTAACTTGTATCTTGCGTTTGTGTTTAGCTTTAAATGAATAACAGCACATCATCATACATTAATTCACCAGGGTTATAATTTTAAATGCACATGTGCAGTAGTCATATTAAAGATACTACAGATTATTATTGGAGTTACCTGGTGTTAACACTAATACAAGATAAGCATAACCTAATTTTAATTCAATTTATTAAGGCAGGGGTGGCCAACTCCAGGCCTCGGGAGCCGGTGTCCTGCAGGTTTTACATGTGGCCCTGATCCAACACACCTGAATCACACATAGAAATCATTAGCAGGACTCTGGAGAACTTGATTGCATACTGAAGAGGTAATTCAGTCACTTGATTCAGGTGTATTGGATCAGGGACACATCTAAAACCTGCTGGATACTGCCTGGCCACCCCTGTATTGAGGTATAACAGCAGTAAATATCAAATGAAGTCAATTTCACCTGTCAATATGCAGAAAGTAGAGGCCACCATGGTAATACATCAACAGACAACAACTGTGTCCAACTTCAGGGGCTGCATCCTTCAAAGGTTGTGTTTGTAGGCTGATTACATCACAGTGAGGTGACGAAGGCTCCTCCAAATGCAACTGACAAATGCGTCCTTTTCCCCAGATGTGAAGGGTGGGTCTGGTGTATCCTTTGTGACCTACCATATCCCATGATTCATTACGCAGTAAAACTCAAATGCAGCAATGGCAGAGGAGAGTGGCCAATAAGTTTGAAATATGACTGCTTCTGTGACACAAAATGAACTTTTAAAATGTTTTCAGGTGAAAATCTGCTCGATTTTTCAAGAGATCGCTTAATTGCAAAAATGCACCAACATTTTCGGAGATGTCCGAAAAGGCATTTCGCCTCGCCAACTGTCACCTGCCTGGGCAGTTGAGGTTCGCCATATTTTATAAATTAAGAGCTGACATTAGATAAACAGGGTTCTAGCCAGTAAAAATATCAGCCCGGCGCACATTTGGGTTGGGGGAGTGGGGGCTAATTAGCATTAGCTTGCTAATATTAATTCACTTGCTAATAAAAAATGCTAATCCCATACCAACTTGCTCATTCAATGACAGTGAACATTGGATAATATTATGAAATATTCTGTGCTAATGGCTGGTCCTATGGGTCATTGAAGGCACCTGAATCTGATTGGACCATGGAACTTGATGGTGATAGGGAGTGTGTCCTGCGTAGACCAGGTCCTTCGAAGGATGCAGCCCCTGAATTTGGACACAGCTAACATGGCTACAAGGCTAGCTCAACTCAGCAGAGCTTATCAAGAAACTGTCCCAATGCAGTTACTCCTGACACTTGTCCCCAACCAAAACCATTTGGGCTTCTAGTGTTTGCTCAAAAAAATTGCTCAAAAAAATAAAGGGAACACTCAAACAACACAATATAACTCCAAGTAAATCAAACTTCTGTGAAATCAAACTGTCCACCTAGGAAGAAACACTGATTGACAATCAATTTCACATGCTGTTGTGCAAATGGAATAGACAACAGGTGGAAATTATTGGCAATTAGCAAGACACACTCAATAAAGGAGTGGTTCTGCAGGTGGGGACCACAGACCACTTCTCAGTACCTATGCTTTCTGGCTGATGTTTTGGTCACTTTTGAATGTTGGTGGTGCTTTCACACTCGTGGTAGCATGAGACAGACTCTACAACCCACACAAGTGGCTCAGGTAGTGCAGCTCATC
>JAMQGT020015421.1:0-15799 GCA_024447675.2 Pterophyllum scalare | reverse complement strand
GCGAAAATGATGTGAAACATTTATACAAACATTTTTGACGGCACACTCAACCACCAGTATTAAGCGCGCGCACACACACACACACACACACACACACACACACACACACACAAAAGAAAAACAAAAATAAACCCCAAAGAAATGACTCCAGTAAAATTCCAGAAACCTGGAGAATCAGTATCAAGGTTGACATTTTTATGCTGTATTTTCCATTCATTGTTCACAATTTCTTTGTTGCAATTAAAAGAAAGTGGCTGTGGCTCAGGAAGTAGAGCAGATCGTCTACTAATTGGAAGGTTGTTGGTTCGATCTGCATGTCAAAATATCCATGGGCAAGGTATTGAACCAGATGTTGCTCCCGACGTATTCACTGGAGTGTGAACATGTGTACGAATGTTAGATAGAAAGCACTTATGTTAAGAAAATGCTTTTGCTATGCATCCATTCAGTATTATTTGATAAAGGACTGATCATTTAATTGCTTAGAGCTCATAGTAAAACAATGTACTCTGCTTTTATTAACAGGAAACGGAGCTCGGCGGTGAAACAGGAAGAGTGATAAGCATGCCGTTTCAGTAGCTCAGTTTCTGAGAAGAATGATTTATTTGTGCAAATACCAAAGCATTATTTTAAATGAACTAGCAGCCTAGGTGTGACGAAGTGTGACTTAGAAGCGTATCGCGAGTACTTCATGTGTATAATAAAAATAATGTACTTCTCCTTTTTGTTGTGAGGCAGATTATCATGATGTGTGTAACCTTCAGCTTAAATACTGTGACACAGGACTGCCCCGTGAGCATTACTAGACAGCCACTGTTTATGTTTTGCTTCTCTTGCAAGAAAATAAACTGCCTTCTATATCCACAGCAGTTGCCCTCTGGTCAATATTTTGGTTAATATTTTCCTATCAACTTAGATGTAGGGGGAAAAAATGCTTGCCTGAATAAATGAATGCAAACATGTTGTATAAAGCAATTTGACTGCTTACAATAGAAAAGCGCTATAAAAGAATTAGTCAATTTATCAACAATGACAACCCCCCCCCCCTGAAAGTTTCTGCAAATTTCAAAATCTAAAACAAAAAGGGCAGTGGGACTGGTAAGTGTCAACTGAATGTCTATTACAGCTCCTCTCTGCAAATCAGCACAATGGTATACAAGTGTATCTCAAGCAATTGTGTATGTTTACCAATCAATCTACTCCACTCTGACATGTTCAGAGTCCTAGTATCATTATGGCCACTGTTTTGTGCAATAAAACAGACTTGGAGAATGCTGATAGCAGTGAGGAATATGGATGGGCCTGTACAGAGTTAGACAACAGCATGGTCATACATCTTCCAGAGCAGAGGCATGTCTTTGCTAACTTGCTACAGTAGGTTTGTCATACAATTATGCACACAAAGTCCAGTATGTCTGCATAAGACTGACATGTCGAGACAGGCTATCCATTACACATACTCAGATACATGCACACAGTCTTCTAGGGAAAACCTTATTTCTGCCATGGCCCATCTCTATCACTAGTTCCTCACACCTTGCTAAAACATACAGAAAGCACAACCACCCCCTTCAATACACAAACAGACACACACACAGACATGCCCACACACACACACATGCACACACGACACACACACACACACACACACACACACACACACACACAGCACACACAAACAAATACAGTCCTTTATTTCTTAGATGTGTCTGTACATGACTCCCTGGCCACAAATCCTTCAGTGGGATGGATAAGTGTCTCCAGCCCATTAATCATCCGCCTTATCCGCCACCCTCACCACTGTTTTTATATCAGGCTGCAGTCACAGTGACAAGTGATGGTGCTCTCTCTTCGTCACTCCCTTCCTTTCTCTTCCATGCTGTATCCCCCTCCAAATCTTTTTGTCCCATTTCCTTTTTTCTCACTCCCCAGTGCCCTACTTGCATTGCTTATATGTCTGACAGTGGGCATGTTTGTGGGTGTCCATGCACACTTTTTTCTTGCTTCCCCACATCCACCTCCTCACCTCTATAGCACAGATCTCCTTCCTCCACCTCCCATTTCATGTTTCCCTTCTCTATATCCCTCTTCATCTATCTATCTCTCTTCCGTGCACTATTGGGACCAAAGTGGCACCTTCAGAGCGGGCCATAAAAAGGCCCTATAAAAAGCCCCAACATGGGGACGAGAGGGTAATGATGAAATTTAACTGCTCCTCTTGGTACACCTGGGGTCTGGCCCAGTGTGTGTGAATTTGTGGATATATGAGAACGGATGTGTGAGCCGCGCATGTGTTTGTGTGTGTTCAGAAAGCGTGAGGCCTGGGCATTGAACCGGAACTGCCCTGCTAGGGGGGGTCAATGTCACAGCACTGCCATGAGAGTTATCACTTTTTAAAGACACACTATAGATTTTGTGAGGGACTCATTTACACCAGCATAAAATGGGATGTGGCAGGGGAAGATTAAAATCTAAAAAGGACAGGGGACTGAGAGACTGGTGGAAAATAAGTTCAATAGCTCAAGTGGCCTCACTGGTGTGATACAGATGTAACCCATTATAGAGGCTGGACAGTGGCTTTCTTGTTTTGTTTTGTTTTGTTTTTTCAGGATGAAAAAAAATCAGATATACACTCAGGTTCACCATGTTTGATTTTAAGTTGTGTTCTTTTTTCTGTTCAGCTATTGCCCTCACTTTTTTGTTTTTTGCAGTATACTGTTTAGAGTATGTCTATAAAATCCACATGGAGTTATGTATACTGCACATGCTGAAATAGCACATAATTTATCTGATTCATCATATGTGTTGCCTCAACATTTTTAAATGTTTTATTGATGAAGGAGTCCCATAACATCAATTAATTGATCCCATTAAAATCTAATGGCTTGGTGGTCTATATTTATTGGTGCAAGGTGTGTGCACAGTTGGAACCAGATGCACCTCTAGGCCTGTGTGTTATGGCAGGACTATTTTCGGTTCAGTTACTGGCCTGAACCCAGCACCCTCCCTGGGCTCAGATGCTGGCTCACTGGCCTCCTCAGCTTTCTCCTGCCTCCCCTGCCTCCCACCTGTCTCTGGCTGCAAACCTCCTCGGCTGGCCTGCTGGCGTGGAAAATCAGCCTTTGATGGGCCTGTGGGGACTAGAAGAGGGGATAATGTTGGAGAGGATGAAAGCCCTAGGAGCAGCAGCATGCACTGACTGACAGGGCTTGACACTGGAAGGGCCCACAGCCCAGACCTGGCACGATTCCTCTAGCAACCACCAGGCCTCATAGACTGGCCTGCTGAGCTAGATTCCATATCCAGGCATCCATGTTAGGAGGGCTTTGACGTGAACAATGTCGTGATCCATTTAGAGCACCCCTTTTAGCCATCAGAGTGTTTTGTCACCAAAATCACAAACTGAGGTAAAACCTTTTGCAGACATTTTTTCCCCTTTGGGACAGAAATATTTTTCATTTATTTTATTCATCTAGTCAACATTGAATACACAAATGCCTATTATGTTGGGTCTGCTAGATCCAAAGAGCAGTTCTAAAATGTGTCTTGATGTCATCAGTTTAACCAGGATACTATGAGTGTCCAACATGTGCATATATGGAAACCAATTTGGAATAAGAGATACACAATATTGCAAAAAGTATTCACTCACCCATTCAAATAGTTGAATTCAGGAGTTCAAATCACTTCCATGACCACAGGTGTATAAATCAAGCACCTTGGTATGCAGATTGCTTCTACAAGCATTTGTGAAAGAATGGGTTGCTCTCAGGAGCTCAGCGAATTCCAGCGTGGTACCGTGATAGGATGCCAGGAAGTCCAGTTGTGAAATTTCCTCACTACTAAATATTCCACAGTCAACTGTTAGTGGTATTAACATAACAAAGTGGAAGCAATGGGAATGGCAGCAACTCAATCACAAAGTGGTAGGCCATGTAAAATTACAGAGCAGGGTCAGCGGATACTGAGGTGCATAGTGCAGAGGTCCCCAACTTTCTGTAGAGTCAATCACTACAGACCTTCAAACCTTATGTGGCCCTCAGATTGGTTCAAGAACAGTGTGTAGAGAGCTTCATGGAATTGGTTTCCATGGCCGAGCAGGTACATCCAAGGCTTGAATCAGCAAGCGCAATACACAGCGTGAAATGCAGTGATGTAAAACCCACTATCACTGGCCTCTGAAATGGTGAAGATGTGTTCTCTGGAGTGACGAATCGCGCTTTTCTATATGGCAATCCAATGGATGAGTCTGGGTTTGGCAGTTTCCAGGAGAACATTACTTGTCTGACTGCACTGTGCCAAGTGTAAATTTTGGTGGAGTGGGTTTATAATGTGGGGTTGTTTTTCAGGAGTTGGGCTCAGCCCCTTAGTTCCAGTGAAAGGAACATGACTGGACACCAGTGCACAAAGCAAGGTACCTCACCATGGTATGTCAGGCTGAAAGACACCATGTCTGACACTGATCAACAACACTGGAGCACCCCAGGGGACTGTGCTGGCCCCTCTTCTCTTCACCCTGTACACTGCAGACTTGTGCTACAACTCTGAGCTGTGTCACATTCTGGGATGACAGAGAGGAGGAGTATAGGAACCTGGTGAGGGACTTTGCTGTCTGGTGCCACAGGAACCGCCTGGTCATTGACTTTAGGAAGTCCAGACCAAAGTCACAACCACTTCTAATTGAGGGAGTTGAGGTGGAGGCTGTAGACTCCTATAAGTACCTTGAAGACAGCAAGCTGGACCGAAGATGCAACACAGATTATCTGTACAGGAAGGGACAGAGCAGGTTGTACTTCCTGAAGAGGCTAGGACCTTTTAACATCTGCAAGAAAACACCTGAAGATGTTTTATCAGACTGTCATAGTGAGTGTTCTGTTTTACACCGTGGTGTGCACATCCAGGAAGGACACATCCAGGCTAGACAAACTAATCAGTCGGGCCGGCTCTGTGGTTGGCATGAAATTGGCCACAACACAAAGAAATAGTGGAGAATGTGCAATAACAAGGTTATCTGCTAGACACTTTAGCACTATCCTGCTAGACATTTTATATCTACCTTTCTTCCTTGTTGTCTGTTTTATTATTTATTTATTCATATGTTTGTTTATTTGTGACTTCTGCTGTGTTTGTGTCACTTTTTATCTGTAAAAGGTGCCACTGGAACTTTAATTTCCCTGATGGAGTCTTCCTAAAGAGATTAATAAAGTTTAATCTAATCTAATCTAATCTAATCTAATCTAATCTAATCTAATCCTAATCTAATCTAATAAAGACATGATTAAACAAGTTTGGTGAGGAAGAACTTGACTAGCCTGACCGCAACCTAACAGAAAGTCTTTGGAATAAATTAGTGTCAAGACTGCGAGCCATTCCTTCTTGTCCAACATCAGTGCCTGACCCCAAAAAGGAGCTTCTGAAAGGATGGACAAAATTCCCCAAAACACACTACTAAACATTGTGGAATGCTTTCCCAGAAGAGTTGAAGCAGTTACAGCCACAAAGGGTGGCTATTAGCCACCAAGAACAAGTAAAGCTGTTTAAAAGACTGAAAAACGCCACATAAGAAAGTAAGATCGATGGTGGTGGTGTAAATTCACAACACTGTCAACAAAGAAAATGTTTGCTTCACTTGTGGGAGATGTGTTTTTGCATTATTTTAATTTCACTTGCTGTTTACTTATATATTAGTTTTCTGTTTGATTAGGTTTAGACACTCAGACCACTTAGTTTGGCTTAAATTACGATCATGGTCCGGGTTAAAATTTGAATAGCGATGAAGATGCACAGACCAAAAAAACTGAAAAACTGGGTGCTGTGCCAACAAACAAGCAGAAGGAAAAAGAAGTCCTCACACCAGCATAAGCTCCTGAGTAATAATTTAATACAAAATCATAATGTGAGTAACATTTCGGGCCACAAACTCCCTTTCTCGGACTTAAAGACATTACAGGGAACATGTTACAGATCAAGATGAACAAGATGGTCTAGGAATGGCAAAGGCTGGGTCAAAATTTGCCCATTGTCAACATTAACGTGGTCCTAATGAGTATACAGTAAGTTAAGAGATTCTGAAACGCCAGTATATGAGCGCCAGTATATGAATGTTTGACTCAGCTCATGACTGGAGTCAAATATATTAGATTACAGCTAATGGTCATGAAAAAAATATAACAAAATAAAACAAAAATGCTCTGTTTAGAAATAAGCAATGTTTCAGCTTCAAGACAAGATCCTTCACTACCCAATAAAGGTCTGCAACAAGTGAACTAGGTCAGAGATCAGCAACAAGGGCACTGAATTGGTGTTGGCTCTCACTGCAATATTGTAAGACTTCCTGTTCCTGTTACAATGCACAGTGGTGTTTTTTTGTAGCTTAATCTGTGTAGGTTGACTAATGATAAATCTCTAGGTCTGTATAGGTTTTCAGTCATCTAACTCATAGTAGTCTCTGGAGCAAAAAAAGGAAGTCCGGTCACCCTTTTTCAAGCTCCAGAGATAATTCTCCAGATTTATTTCATGATATAATTTTCACATGCTTTATCCAAAGCACACTCTGTTGAAACCTGTAGATTATATTTATAGCATTCACTTATTCTGTCTATAGGGATTCACTATCCGAGTCACTAACAGCATTGAGTCTTCATCTTTCCCTCCTCCACTTTCCTGCTCAGTGTGTCAAATTCAATTCAATTCAATTTTATTTATATAGCACCAGATCACAACAATCAGTCACCTCAACACTCTTTATTTTGTAAGTTAAAGACCCTACAATAATTACAGTGAAAACCCAACAGTCAAAACAACCCTGGATGGCCAAACACACCACGACAAGCACTTGGGAAGGAAAATCTCCCTTTTAACAGAAAGAAAGCTCTGGCAGAACCAGGGTCAGGAAAGGGCAGTCATCTGCCGCGACCAGTTGAGCCAGAAATTACTAATAACTAGTGATTAAATGCAGAATGGTGTATAAACAGAGTAAAAAGAGGTGAATGAAAAGAAACACTCAGTGCCTCATGGGGACCCCCCCTGCCCAGCAGCCTAGGCCTATTGCATCATGACTAAGGGATGGTTCAGGGTCACCTGATCCAGCCCTAACTACAGTATAGGCTCATGAAGGCTCATCAGGGGTAGCCTATTTATGATGAGAGAAGCTCCTCAGTCACCGCCAGATTGTTGTCGCCGCAAGGTGCAGTACTGTAGCTCAGCGATTCTGATTTCAGGTCCGATTCCCTGCTCTAACCTTTATTTCTGTGCAGACCCAGCCCATTCCAGGAGACATTCAAGCTGAGGAAACTTTTAGTGTGTGTCTGTGTGCGCCCACAGCTCCTCCAAACCAATACAGAGGAGACCTTGAAGGGAACTTTGTTGTTGTTGTTGTTTGCTTTCTCCTGTTTTTGAATATGCCCCCAGAGTGCTTTCGCTGGACTTGTGTCCCACAAGTGAGTCGTTCCTCCATCCAGTTCATGACAGGGGGCCTGAAAGCTGAAGGCTCTGCCTCCCATTCTACTGTTAAGTATCCTAGAAACCACAAGTAAGCCAGCAGTCTGAGAGTGAAGTGCTCTATTGGGGTGATATAGTACTATAAGGTCTTAAAGATAAGATGGGGTCTGATTACTCAAGACCTTGTATGTGAGAAGAAGAATTTTCTGGATTTAACAGGGAGCCAATGAAGAGAAGCCAATATGGGAGAAATATGCTCTCTCTTTCTAGTCCCTGTCAGTACTCTAGCTGCAGCATTTTGAATCAGCTGAAGGCTTTTCAGGGAGCTTTTAGGACAGCCTGATAATAATGAATTACAATAATTTAGCCTAAAAGTAATAAATGCATGAATTAGCTTTTTAGCAACAATCTGAGACAAGAGATTTCTAATTTTAGAAATATTGCGCAAATGCAAAAAAAAAAAACAGTCTTACATATTTGTTTAATATGTGCATTGAAGGACATATAGTGGTCAAAAATGACTCCAAGATTTCTTACAGTGTTACTGGAGGCCAAGGTAATGCCATCCAGAGTAAGTATTTGGCTAGACACCATGCTTCTAAGATTTGTGGGGCCAAGAACAATATCTTAAGTTTTGTCTGAATTTAGAAGCAGGGAATTAGAGGTCATTCAGGCCTTTATGTCTTTAAGATATTCCTGCAGTTTAACCCTAATTGATGTGTGTCATTTGGCTTCATGGATAGATAAACTGGGTATCATCTGTATCATTTGCAACAAACATTTATGCAATGCTTTCTAGTAAAACTGAGTAAAAGAAGGATATATAGTGTAAATAAAATTGGTCCTAACACAGAACCCTGTGGAACGCCATAATTAACCTGTGTGACGAAGACTCCCCATTTACATGAACAAATTGAAGTTTATTAGATAAGTGTGATTCAAACCACTGCAGTGCAGAACCTTTAATACCTATGGCATACTCTAATCTCTGTAATAAAATGTTATGATCAACAGTATCAAAGCTGCACTGAGGTCCAACAGGACAAGCACAGAGATGAGTCCACTGTCAGAGGCTGTAAGAAGATCATTTGTAACCTTCACTAATGCTGTTTCTGTACTGTGATGGAACCTGACTGAAACTCTTCAAATAAACCGTTCCTCTGCAGATGATCAGAAGCTGTTTACAACTACTCTTTCAAGAATTTTTGAGAGGATACGAAGGTTGGAGATTGGCCTATAATTTGCTGAGACAGCTGGGTCAAGTGATGGCTTTTTAAGTATGGTCAATTACCCCATTCAATAGTTTAAGTTTAGCCACTAAAAACTGCTTACAAAAACCTAGAAAAATAAGTGGAACAGGTAATGTTATGCTACCAAAGACGTTTTTAGAATAGTTTACTTATGCTAAAGTTTAAATAAGATAAAAAAACTATTACAGAGCATTTCATATTTTAAGTCACACCTAGAATGGCATCTAGAAGGTCTGGGTTCGATTCCATCTTGGCCCGGGCCTTTCTGTGGGGAGTTTGCACGTTCTCCCCGTGTCTGCGTGGTTTTCCTCCGGATACTCCGGTTTGCTCCCACTGTCCAAAGACATGCAGTTAGTGGGGTTAGGCTAATTGGTCACTCTAAATTGCCCATAGTTGTGAATGGCTGTCTGTCTCTCTGTGTTGGCCCTGCGACACGCTGGCGACCTGTACAGGGTGTATCTGCCCTGCCTATGCCAGCCCCCCTGCGACCCTGAACAGGATAAGCGGAAGAGACTGAATGGATGGATGGATGAACATCATATGCAGATGATACCAAAATGGCAGAAAACAGGTTTAGTCTGCCAAATTGGTACTGATTGCTTAAAAAAAATCCACAAAGCATAATTTAATTTCATATGTGATGGTTTAAAACATTTCACGAGACTATGCAGACATTCATTTAGTTAAGCTTGTAATTCTGAAAGTTTACAGACTTAGTAGCAGTCTATTCTTTTCTGTCTCAAATGAAGCATCAGCCTTTGAATAACTGGCAAAGTACCTGAAGTTCTTGAGACCATCCATTAAAATGCCTACCTCAAAAATCATGTCAATAGACTCTACTGTAGATCGAGTTGGAGAGGATTTGGAGAAAGGGCACAGCTTCATCAGTGACAGTCAGCAGCACCAACACATCCCAGACCTCATCACTGTCAGAAGCCTGTTTAAA
Organism: Pterophyllum scalare; assembly: GCA_024447675.2. NCBI lineage: Eukaryota > Metazoa > Chordata > Actinopteri > Cichliformes > Cichlidae > Pterophyllum > Pterophyllum scalare. The sequence goes on along the minus strand of JAMQGT020015421.1, from coordinate 6,163 downwards.
AGCAAACAAAAGCAAAAGATGATCAGTCATTAGAAAACTGTTGCACAGTAACCATGTTTATACATAAAAATCAGGTTGAAAAACCAACTTAAAAATGTAAAATAAATAAATAAATGTTATGATGTAATGATATGATTTCATTTTATTTATTATTAGGTTTCATGGTTGTATATAAATGACATCAACTGTGGTTTGGTGTTTTGTCTTTGGAAAAAATCCTCCCTCCTGTCTTTCCTCCTTGTGGAAACCCTGAAGTGCTTTACAATAAAATGGGAAAAAAAAATTAGTATGCAGCCATCTTCATACTGGACTCATGTATATAAAATGAGCACTAATCGCTTTATCTAAGTCTCATTAAGACCTTTAAATCAAAAGGAATTTTCCCACAACTCTGTGTGCTCCTTTAAGATGCAGCTTTAGAAACTTACCAGTGATGTAGACATGAAGGTCATCCCCATATAGAACAGGGAGGCTTTACAGTCCAAGGGTGTACAGTCCTGTTTCAGTTCTGGTTTAAATAGATAGAATATGACATTCAAAAGTCATAACAAAAACAACAAGCATCTGTGGGTCGCACTTGGAGGAGCCTTCAAATTTGGATAGCCTTTGTCGCCTTGCTGTGATGTAATTCGAAAGATGAGGTCCTTGAATTTAGACACAACCTTGGTCTACTGACATCCAAGAAGCTACTCTTCTTCCTCTTTTGGGCAAACACAGCACAGTTTAGTGCACTGCTTCCTACTACTGGTGAAATAATGTCATTGTTCCTTTGTTGTTATTTGATTCCTTTTAGTTAACATTACTCAAAAACAATGAGTAATTGTTATTTGACCACACAGTTAGCTTAATAAAAGCTGGTTAAAAAAAAACATATTCATTTCCAAGTACAGTTAACTAATTTTAGGAAAACTATTGGAATTTACATTGTACTTAGGTTTAGAAGACATGCTTAGAAGAATTTATTCAACTTCTGTTGTGTTTACTTTTTATTTCCATTGTGTTTTATTCAGTTTCTGTTGTGCGTTGTGTGCTTTTTCAGCATTTTTCTGCTTGCTGGTTTTTTGCTTGAGTCATAGTGCCTTTGATCTCTCAGGGCCAAAGGCACACCCCTTCAAGTAATGTGTTGAGTTCATAGATCCCTCTTATGAACTCAGTGTGTTACAGTACAGTAACAAAGGGAAACTTTTTGTATAAATAATACATGCCAGCAACTTTGACAAAATGACACTAACTGATACCCTGGCAGTGAGAAAGTTGCAAAAGTATGGGTTTTTTCTTAAGTTTCGCTTCTACATTCTGTGCCAAGCCTTTATTTCTGTGGTTACAATAACCCCCTACCCGAGTGGTATTGCTCACTTGCAGATAGTTTTATTTCTTTGTATTGGGTTAGCAGTACATTTAACTGCCAAACAATGCACTTGCACAAATCGGTGTGAAATGTCCATCCTGCCAATGTACAACTCAATAAAACATGTACCATGCATAAATTACTCCTACTTCCTGCAAAATAAAACATTATTGCTAAAAGGATTAGGGTGACGCACACATAATCAAGACAAACATGCTAATCCTCATTAGCACTGCTGAAAGCCCCTCTGATGCAGTGCTGGGGTGGGGGATGTAGCCAGCTAGGATGGTTGGAGGCAAAAAAGTCAGTTAGCTTAATTCAAATGGAGCTGGAATCTAGAGTGTATACACAAACACACACATAAGCGAGATACATACAGATTGCATGAATTTTTCACATCAGATTGAAGATGATCGATAGAGGGAGTGAGTGGAAGGAGTGGGTTGAACAGGGGATGAGTGACAGTAGCAGTAGTAGTCAGTAGACACTGACCTTCAGCCAACAGTGCTGGCACAGATTGCAAGTTCCCTCTTGATTTTTGGATCTGACAGTTCCAATGTAATAACAGATAAATAGAGAGGGCTCGTCAGGCCACAAAAGCAAACAGCTTGGGCTTGCCAAAGGGAACAGAGGGAGTCAATGTTGGAGGGTGTGCATATGTACTTGTGTATGTAGAGAGGAGAGATAGAGAGAAAGAGCTAATGGCTGACATCTTGCATCAGTTCTCCCCATCTGAGTTCTATGATCCAGCCCCACACTGTCATGCTGAATGATAAAGCAGAGAGTTTGCCTCTGAATCGGCACCCTTGCTAGTCTCCTGGCCAGCCCTGAAGGCATGGGCAGGCCAGCCTCTTTCAGCCATTCACTCGTTAATGTGCCAATTTGTTTTCCACAGTGCTCAAAGGAAGTATTTATTGCTGTGTTCTTTGGCAGTGGCCTGATATTAATAAAATGCTCTTTTTTTTTAAATTCACCTAATTGGCCACAGTAGAGATGGAGAGCTTGAGGAGAAAGAGGAAAGTTGGCCTCCACCAAGGTAGTTTGCAGATGTTCACCAACCCCCCGCCTTGTTATAGTCAGCCCTAAACAGCACTCCTCCAACTAGCCAATCAGCACAAAGCTTTCATTTACTTCCATCTGATCTAACAGCAGTGACCCTATTCAAACATACCCAATGGAACAACAGCAATTAAATTACTTTTTTTAAATTTTATTGTTATGGCCAATGTTTCTCACACCAAAAAGTACATTTAAACTTAATCGCTGAGATCAGGGACCAAAGTTTGATGAGTAATAAAAGGAATATAAATACCAGTTTGGGTCACCCAACATAACATATAACTTGGCACACATTGAGTTTTGTCTATCTGTTCACAATGTCACGGCTGGTGCTGAGAGGGCAGGGAGGACCCCAAAGCAGGACGCAGGCAGGTGCGGCGTGTGTTTAACTCTTTATTTACAGGCTGGTCAGGGCCAGCTACACAAGACAAAACTCAAAACTCGAAACAACTAGAAAACTGAAACTAACACTCGCCGACATCACACAGATGAACAGACAACAGGACCGAACAAAGAACAAAGGAAAATAAGGGCTTAAATACACGAGGGGACTGATGAGGGAATAGACACAGGAGGGAACACGGTGAACCAAATTAACCTAAATTCACAAGGGGAAGTAAACTAAACACAAACACAGGAACCAAGACTGTCAAAAGAAAACAGGAAGTGGCACAGGGGAACAGATGCAGACTCACACCAGACAAGGACGCAGACTGAACACAAAGCAAGACACTGGGCCACCGGCCCAGAACCGTGACAACAATCTATCAAATCAAACTTAAGTTTAACCAGGTTTATGCATTCTCAGACCTCAATGGATATTTTGGTGAATTAACTCTTTTTTAACAAATAGAAATTATTAGTGAAATTGCAGAAGTGTGTGTCAAAAAATTTAATAAAATAAAAACATGTAAAAGAACTGGTAGAACTTTTCTGCTATAACTGAGTACTCAATGCATTGCTTACTACAAGCAGTTTGACTTTAAATTTAGAAGCCTGCATTCATACAGCATTTTAATTGCTTTCTAAGTTTAATATATAATGCAGAAATCAAGCATTAAGAAAGAAAACCAAGACTGAAAACTGTTTCTTAATTTTTTTCTTTTATTGTTTTTGTTTTTCAGTTGCCCATAGAGGCAGCAGAAACAAATCACTGACAAACCTGTTTCTATTCATACAGGTGCTTCACATAGAAATATGCTGCTTATTACCTGAGCTACTTTTAAAATGTCTGTCTTCTGTTCTTTATAACTGAAAAAGTTACATGCTGATGCTACTTTTGGAAATGAGCATAATAAGACCACTGACACTTATCAGAAACTGTAATATTACACACTTAAAAAATGGAGAAGGGTAGAGCTGAAAGTTTCTAAAATATTGAGCGTGTGCCGCTTTAAAGATTTGAGGAAATCAGTCCATGATTTTTTGAGTTTCAAATGTGTGAAAAAGTTCCTTTGAGAATTGCTAATATTGAGAGTTTATTAATTATCCACATTAACAAGGACATTGTTTTTGAATAGACGTGTTGTGTTACATTTGTAAAATGTAATTTGTTGATACTGTGACTGGCACAAACAATTCCAATCATCTTAATAACACTGGGACAGAGGCAGAAATCTCAGAGGCAAAAAAATAACCAATGGAAAATATTTTTTGTTAATATTTCAAAACAACCAATGTTCTAGAGCTTTATTTAATTGTATGCCCCTATTTTCATAGCCCATCTCTACTACAAAATGATTTCACGATGGAGAAACATCAGCTGACAGCTGTCAGCCTTCATGCATGAACAATAGTATTTGCAAATTAAATACTGCATCCTGCTCAAAAAAAATTTAATAGCATGTTGGCAGACTCACTCACTGTGAGTGGGACAAGATGAGACAAAAGGAAATGGCAAAGAGAAGGAGGGGTGCAGGTAATGTGGAGGTGAAGAGGAATCTTAAGGAGAGAAACATGGGATAAAAGTAGCTGATGGTTTGGCTTCTGTCCCTTTGCTAGGCCTAAGCCAAAGCCAGTGGAGGTGTACCAGGGGAAGCTCTCCAGAATCTGACCACACACTAATTACTGGAGGTTTTGTTCAGGAAATTATCTCCATGTCCACTGCTGCATTTCACAGCAAATTAGCTGAGGAAATCCCAAAAACCAATAAATAAGGCTGAAATTGTTCATTGGGGTTTCTGCCGATTGTGTTGTTCACTGTCATTGTCCTCCTCCCTAATGCTGAAGAAACTAAGAGCCCATTTCCTTTATTTGGAAATTCTTTACATGCTCAAAAAAGAGAACAAAAAAAGGCTTTTCTTAGGTTGTGCTGTGAGGTACTGATAAGCTGTCAGTATTGATGCCAGAGTGCGTAAAAAGCATTCTTTGCCCTGTCATACACACATACCTACTGAGCCTTTTCTTGCTATATATGAGCACAGTGGAATTAGCATGCTGAAAAGGAGCTGTTTCAACATATATCCAAATATTGCATATAGAGGACGACAAAGGAGAGAATCAGTAAGAGACAATAATTATGAAAGCCATTACATGCAATATTTTTTTTTTTCAAATCAAGGAGAACCAAAGGAAACGCAATGGGAAAAAAATGAATGCTGTGAGAACAGTGAAGTGCAAGTATTTGTTTCAAATAGCTTCATCTGTAATGACTAATTAACAGAATACATTAATGAAATACAGTACTGTAAAAAAATATTGAGACACCCGACATTTCTTTATTTCTTGCAAGGAAAATGGGAAATAGTTGCAGCAATATATTGAAACATGCAAACATAAACCTAAATACAGAATATAGGGCAGAAACAGAGTCTGTGCAATTCTAACACGTTTCAAAGTCAGTATTTGGCATTCACCAACACAGCCTGGATTTTCTTAGGCAGGTTTTTCGTGTAATTCATTTATGTAGCATTCCGAAATAGTCCTCCAGGCTTCTTAAAGGATATTCCAAAGTTCTCTCTCTCATATATATATATATATATATATATATATATATATATATATATATATATATATATATATATATATATATATATATATATATATATATATATATATATATGTACACTGCTCAAAAAAATAAAGGGAACACTCAAATAACACATCCTAGATCTGAATGAATGAAATATTCTCATTGAAGACTTTGTTCTGTACAAATTGCATTGAATGTGCTGACAACAAAATCACACAAAAATCATCAATGGAAATCAAATGTATTAACCAATGGAGGCCTGGATTTGGAGTCACACACAAAATTAAAGTGGAAAAACACACTACAGGCTGATCCAACTTTGATGTAATGTCCTTAAAACAAGTCAAAATGAGGCTCAGTATTGTGTGTGGCCTCCACGTGCCTGTATGGCCTCCCTACAACATCTGGGCATGCTCCTGATGAGGTGGCGGATGGTCTCCTGAGGGATCTCCTCCCAGCCCTGGACTAAAGCATCCACCAACTCCTGGACAGTCTGTGGTGCAATGTGATGTTGGTGGATGGAGCGAGACCTCCAACTCCACCTTCACTACCTCTACTCCTTTCAGCTTTACTGTTACACCTGTCACATACATGTATTCTGTTTGCTCTACTGACTTATTTTCAGAGCATACCTCCAGCGCTCTAGTTTCTGTTCCACTTACTCCTTCTCTCACTATAGATCACAATGTCATCTGCAAACATCATATTCCAGGGAGATGTCTGACCTCTTCTTTCAAGTCCAGTCTGTCTGCTCCTATCACCAGCTCTTCTGAATTGTTGGGTGT